>CAUYQV010119375.1:0-66140 GCA_963574575.1 Galagoides demidoff
GCCAAACAACAATGATGGCTGCAACCAAAAAATGGCCGGGTGTTGTGGCAGGCGCCTGTGGTCCCAGCTACTTGGGAGGCAGAGGCAGGAGACTCACTTGAGCCCAGGAGTTGGAGGTTGGCACTCCAACCCAGGGGGGTAGCTTGAGGCTCCATCTCAAAAAAAAAAAAAAAAATTACTCTCTATTATAATAATATATAATTGTTGTTAGTTTTATGTCTGAGCTCTTCTGTTTTTCAAATATTATGATGGATCCGGGGAGAAGCAAAGACTCAGTTACCACTGCAATGTTCCCTCTCTCAAATTGCCTTTCTTCATCACCTAATTCCTCTGTCACTGAGTACCTCTAAGTATTAGTTATATACAGGTAATTAGATCACCCTGACACTATAGTATAGACAGTATCTACTTACCTTTCATATATGATTGGCTTTTGATTGCTATAATATTAATTGGCAAGAAATTGAGAAAAAAAGATTAAGATATGAAAGTTAGGTACTAAAATGAGCTTCTCAGATCGGTTTCCTAGTATTTACTTCCTCTCTGTTTAGTTATACTTCCTATACACTATCATTTCCATTGCTATATTACTGTTCATTTAACCCCAGTATTTACAGGTCTTCTCCCAGAGGGTACCTCAAATTATTTTGGAGGTAGGCAGAAACATACAATAAATTAATAAACAAACTGGAATATACACAGTATTAAATCAAGCATTCTTTTGGCTACACTAAGTTCCAAAAAACAATCTAAAGTAAGACATTATTATCAAATGTAATGAAGATAAAGTCACATAAGAAGCAAATATCTCAAATGGATTCTCCAACCTTCAATCAAGTGACTACTAATCTCTTACCCACATCTAACAACAGGCAACATCCTTTCCACCTTTCCAGTATGATTCACTTTATACTGAATTCCTACGATTTTTAATTCTAATTCATAATTATTTTATTATAATAAGTGGAAGGATAGTTTTAACCACTACATTTTATTTTTCCAAGCCTACATAACTATCCTTTATCTTGTTTTTCCATTGCAAACAGGCTTCTAAGAGGTTTCCTTATAGGTGAGTTTTTTGTATCCAAAATTTCACTACTGCAGTGACCACACTGCTGGCAAGTAGATCCTGAGCTGAAAGGAGAACAAGATTTCAAATAATCTATAAATAATCATTTCAAGAACACATCTTTTCTTCTTTTTTCCTTCCAAAGACAGAATTTCATTTAGGACCCATGAGCTGTCAACTTCTCAGCATGCCCCAAATCCCATTAGCTCTCTCTTGTAAACAGTGTAGTATTTCACTATCATATCAATAAATAAAATTCTTGAAAGAATCATGTTTGTGTTTGAATAACATTTGTTCTGCATATGCCAATGGACCTAAGGTATTTGTAATGTTAAACTCTTAAAATCTTTAACTTACAAAAAGATCAAGCAATCTGAAAATGGCAAGAGGTCTGTCACATATGGACTAGTCTGGATAAAACACAAAATAAGGAATCACAGCATAAGCCAGTATGATTGCCTGTTTTACAAATCCACTCCATTCCCTTCATTTATCAATCTTTTTTAAGAGTGAATATAAATGAATGGCTATTAAAACATAGTCCGCAGGCTCCGCGACTGTGGCTCAAGTGGCTAAGGCGCCAGCCGCATACACCTGAGCGGGCAGGTTGGAATCCAGCCCAGGCCCGCCAAACAACAATGATGGCTAAAACCAAAAAACAGCCAGGCGTTGTGGCGGGCACCTGTAGTCCCAGTTACTTGGGAGGTGGAGGCAGGAGAATCGCTTGAGCCTAGGAGTTGGAGGTTGCTGTGAGCTTTGATATCACAGCACTCTACCCAGGGTGACAGTTTGTGACTCTGTCTCCAAAAAAAAAAAAAAAAAAAAGTCTGCAAATAGACAGTACTATCCTGATCTTTAAAAACCATGATTTACTTGATCAAAAAGCTGAAAGAAACAAAGCTAGTAGTAATGAAGTTATCTTTAATATGGTGAACAATAAATACTAACTATATGTACTTCTAGTGACATTTGTAGACTGGTATTAACGCACTCTCCTTTCTCAGCCTTAGAAAAAATAGCCTTTTTCTATTATCTTCAATAAAAAAAAAATAGTATAGAAATAGCACTCATTCTAAGGGCACAGTTTAAAAAAGAATTATCTGTCACATCCTTGGAATTCCATTCAAAAGCAGAGTACAAATGCTATCCTACTTCAATGCCTCCTAACAAGAACGACTCTGTCTCCACCAATACATTTACCCATTAATTATACTAGTATTAAATATTTTCAGTTATAACTATGACAATATCATGAGCTCATTCATTCCCTGATTACTTAGTCGATATGTTACAGTCTGTATGTTTGGCTTCATCCCTGTAAAATTTCATTAAGGACATATAGTTCCAAGTAGAATAAAGTAAGCATACTCATACATCTGTCCTACTGAATACAGTTTCTAAAGCTTTACAGAAAACAAAGGGCAGCTATTTAAAGACTCTGAAAAAGTAAACAGGAATAGACAGATCAAAGAAGACCAGAATTTGAAGTACCATGAAACTGTCTGTGAGTTTACCTTTTTTTGTCCTTTTTCTATCTCCCAACCTGAACTCAATATATCAGAAACCTAGCAAATATAATATTTCCAAGACACATAGTAATTAACCTGGCCAAAGTAAAAATGAAAGACAAAAGTCTGTAAGTAGCTAGACATAAGTAACAACTGACCTACAAAAGAAAACCTATCAGGAAACCTTACAAGTCAGAGGGGCCCTAGCTTCAATCTCCTTAAACAGAAAGAATGCAAACCTAAAATTTTATATCATAAAAAACTAAGTTTCACATTTGTTGAAGAAATTAAGTCCTCTCCTGACAGGCAAACCTTGAGAAAATTTCACATAACTACACCTGCCCTAGAGGAAGTACTCAGATCTTCATTATACACGGATCAGTACGATTGACTTCCACCAGTGTAAAACTACCCAAAAGCAAAATGTCAAAGCCTAAATACCACAATGGCTCAAAAGATAAAACAAAGCAATAGAGTTCTATATGGTAAAAGAACGGACAGAAATCTATCTCAAGTATTAATCAGTGTGAATGACCTGAACTTCCCACTGAACAGACAAAGGCTGGTTAGATTAATTAAAAAAAAAAAAAAAAAAGCCAAGTATCTGCTATCTCCAGGAAACACATCTAACCCACAAGGATGCATCTAGACTCAAGGTTAAGGGATAGAAAACAATGGTCTATGCAAATGGGGACCAAAAGAAAGCTGGTGTTGCAATTATCAGAGCAGATAACCTAGACTTCAAATCAACAAAAGTAAAGGAAGATAAAGATGATCATTATATATTGGTGAATGGGACAATTCCAGAAGACATAACAATCCGAAATATGTATGTACCCAATACAGGTGCACCCAGTTTTATAAAGCAAATCCTACTGATCTAAACAAAATGATAAACAGCATCATAATAGTAAGAGACTCCAACATGCTACTTACACGACCGGACAGATCCTCCAAACAGAAAATAAACAAAGAAACAATGAACTTAAACATGTTTCTAGAACAAATAAGCCTAACAGACATTTACAGAACATTCTACCCCAAAACTACTGAATATATATGTACTTTTCATTAGCTCATGGAACACTAAGACTAATCATACCCTAGGCCATAGACATATCTCAACAAATTTTAAAAAAACAGAAATTATACCATGTATGTTCTCAGACCACAGTGGAATAAAATTAGATATAAGTTCCAATGAAAACACTCATCTCTACACAAAGTCATAGAAATTAAATAACCTATTGTTAGTTTAACAGTAGTTGGGTCAAGGAGATAATGATGGAAATCCAAAGATTCTTTCAAGTAACTAATAATAGGGCTATAAGTTATCAAAATCTATGGGATACTGGAAAAGCAATCCTGAGAAGAAAACTCACAGCCTTAAATCCTCACCTCCAAAAGACAGATTACAAATTAACAATCTAATAAATAATCTCAAAAAACTTAAAAAGGAAAATAAACCAATCCCAAACCCAGCAAAAGGAAAATAAATAACCAAAATTAGAGCATAAATAAATGAAACCAAGAACAAAAGAACCATACAGAAGACCCACAAAGCAAAAGTTTGGTTGTTTGAAAAGATAAATAAAATTGATAAAAGACTCTGGCAAAATTAACCCTAAAAAAAAAGTAAGAACTCTAATAAGCACAATCAAAAATGAAAAAAGAGAAATTACTGATATCACAGAAATACAAAACTACTAAATACTACAAAAATCTGTATGCTCATAAACTTAAAAATGAGGAAATGGACAAATTCTTGAAATGACACTACCTCCCTAGACTCAATAAGGAAGAAATAGAGCTCCTTAAGAGACAAATATCAAGCACCAAAATTGAAGCAACAAAAAAAGGCTTCCAATAAACAAAGTCCCAAACCAGAGGATTTCATACACAGATTTAACCAAGCATACAAAGAAGAACTTGTACCAATATTGCAGAAATTATTCCATAACACTGAGAAGGAAGAAACCCTCTTCAACTCGTTCTATGAAACAAATAACACCTTGACACTAAAGCCATAAAAGGACACAAAAAATAGCAGAAACTACAGACCAATGTCTCTTATGAAGACAGACACAAAATAGCATAGTGCTGGCATAAAAATAGAGACACAGACCTATGGATCAGAACAGAGAATTCAATTATGAAAACATCCTCACAATTCCATCTGATCTTTGAAAAAGCAGGAAAAATACACAGTGGGGAAAAGAATCTCTATTCAATAAATGTTGCTAAGGAAACTGGATAGCCACATGTAAAAGACTGAAACAAGGCCCATATCTATCACCACTGACAAAAATTAATATATAATGAATACGAGACTTAAGCTTAAGACATGAAACTAAGAATTTTAGGAGAAAACGTTGGAAAATCTCTTATAGACATGGGCCTAGGTAAAAAATTTGTGAAGAAGACCCCAAAGAAATCACAGCAACAACAAAAATAAGCAAATGGGACCCAGTAAAATTATAAAGTTTCTACACAGTCAAGGACACTACCAGTAGAGCAAATAGACAATCTAAAGTATGAGAGAAATTATTTCCATGCTATACAGCCAATAATGGGCTGATAACCAGAATCTAAAAAGAACCCAAGCAAATCACCAAGAAAAGATCAACAACCCCATTAAAAAGTAGGCAGAAGACATGAACAGAAATTTTCAAATGAAGACAGACTAATAATCATCAGGGAAATGAATTTCAAAACCACAGTGAGATATCACCGAAGTCCAGTGAGAATAATGAATATCAAATAGTCTCAAAGCAACAGATGCTGGCAATAATTAGGAGAGAAAGGATAGGATACACTGTTGGTGGAACTGCCAATTACTACAACCTCAGTGGAAAATCATAAGGAGATATCTCACAGAATTAAAAGTAGACTTACCATTTGTTCCAGCAATCCCACTACTAGGTATTTACCCAAAGAAAAAAAAGACATTTTTTTTAAAAAGACAATTGTACTCAAAAGCGTACACCAGCATAATTCACAGTCACAAAGATGTTAGAAACAACCCAAGAGCCAACGATACATGAATAAATTAGTAAAATTTTGTACACATATAACATGGAATGCTACTCACTCATTAAAAACAATGGTGACGTAGTATGTGTAGTAACAATCTGGATGGAACTGGAGCCCACTCCAAGCGAAGTATCACATAATAGAAAAACAAATACCACATATACTCAATGCTCCATAGTTGACCACTTCCCTAAATTGACCACTTCCATAATTTGACTTAATTTTCATAAACCAGATAGGTAACACATGCACATGTCAGGATAGTAGGCCTAGTTCCTTATGCTGACTACCTCTGTATGTTCAAGTTTGTTACAGTCCCTTGGTGGTCAACTTAAAGAGGTTCTACTGTAGTTTCTCAACTCTTATGTTCAGATATGAAAGCAAAACTCAACAGAATCCAAGTTGATTGGAGAGATGGTACAAATTCACACCAAACAGGTATATTACACACTTTCTGAGTGAAGAGCATACTTAGAACTTTGACTTAAAATTTATAAAAGCAGGCCTAGCGCCTGTGGCTCAAGTGGCTAAGGTGCCAGCCACATACACCTGAGCTGGCAGGTTCAAATCCAGCCTGGGCCCGCCAAACAACAATGACGGCTGCAACCAAAAAATAGCCGGGTGCCTGTAGTCACAGCTACTTGGGAGGCTGAGGCAAGAGAATCGCTTAAGCCCAGGAGTTGGAGGTTCCTATGAGCAGTGATGCCATGACATTCTACCCAGGGCAACAGCTTGAGGCTCTGTCTCAAAAAAAAAAAAAAATTTACAAAAGCAAACTATGTAACAAAAAATGTGTACCCCATAATATCCTGAAATTCTAAAAAGAAGGAAAAAAAACTAATAATTTCTGTCATTCTTGATCTCTTTTTCTCCTGCAATTCACTTAATCTACCTATTGGTTCTACACTAAAAATATACCAAATGCAGTGTGAACCCTTCCTAACACCTCCACCACTATAGCCTTCTCTTCTAGCTATAGTCCTCTCCTGCCTATCTGCTTTCCTTATTCCACCCACCGTATATTTGATAGAGCAGTGGGAGTGATGCATATAAAGGGTCAAAAAAAAGTGATCTACTCTTTTATGGTCACACCTGTCAATGAACAATAAGAGAAAAAAACAAAGAAACAAAAAGTTGATTTTTTAAAAGATAAAAATCAATCTTTAACTAGAATAACTAAGAAAAAAAGAGTGAAGATCAAAATAAATAAAATGAGAAACAAAAAATAAGGAGACACAACAGTTGAGACTGCAGAAATACAAAGAATCATGAGAGACTATTCTGAACAACTACATGCCAACAAAGTAGAAAATCTAGAAGAAATGGATAAATTTCTGGACCCATAAAATCTACCAAGATAATAACATGAAGAAACAGAAAACCTCAACAAAAAAATAACAAGTAATTAGACTGAAGCCATAATAAAAGTCTTCCATCAAAGAAAATCCCTAGACTGATAGCTTCATTGCTGAATACTACCTAACATTTAAAAAAGAACTAACAGCAATTTTACTGAAACTTTTCAAAAAAAATTGAAGACAGAATAATTCCAATTCATTCTACAAGGTTAGTGTTACCTTGACACCAAAACCATAAAAGGACACAACAACAACAACAACAACAAAAACTACAGGCCAATATCACTAATGAACACAGATGCAAGGTCCTCAACAAAATACTAGACAACCAAATTCAACAACATAGTGAACAGATGGTTCACTATAATGGGGTAAGATTTATCCCAGGGATGTAAGAATGGTTCAACATTTTCAAATCAATAAACATGATATATCACATTAACAGAGGCAAGAACAAAAATCATATGATCACTTCCGTAAGTTCTAAAAAAGCATTTAATAAAATTCAATATCCCTTTATGACTAAAAGCCCTCATCAATATCCCTTTATGATTAAAAACCCTCAACAAACTAGGCATAAAAGGATACCACAAAATAATAAAGGTCATATACAACAAACCCACAACCAACAACATATTGAACAAGGAAAATTGAAAGCCTTTGCTCTGAGATCTGGAACAAGACAAGGATCCCCACTTTCACTATTTTTATTCAACATAAATACTGGAAGTCTTGACCAGAGCAATTAGGCAAGAAAAAGAAATAAAGGGCATCCAAATCAGAAAGAAACAAGTCAAATTAGCCTTGTAAACAGGCTGTATGATCTTATTATTAGAAATTCCTAAAGACTCTACAAAAAAAAAAAAAAACTGTTATAATTGATAAACAAATTCAATTAAGTTGCGGGATACCAAGTCAACATACAAAAATTAGGAGCATTTATATATACTAACAGCAAACAATCTGAAAAGAAATTAAGAAAGCAATCTCAGGGCAGTGCCTGTGGCTCAAAGGAATAGGGCACTGGCCCCATACACCGGAGGTAGTAGGTTCAAACCTGGCCCTGGCCAAAAACTGCCAAAAAAAAAAAAAAAGCAATCTCATTTACAATAGCTACAAAGAGGTATAAAAATAATAAAATATTTAAGGTGATGCACTCCCAATTACCCTTATTTTATTGTATAAATGTATCAAATTATCAAACATACGCCCAAAATATGTGCATCTAATGCACATATATGCATATGTGTACTATGTACCAATTTTTTAAAAAAAAATCTACTTGAAAAAATTCAATAAAAATAACAATATAACAATAAAAAATAGTATTAAAAAAAACCACTCCAATGGCTTCCTTCTCACTCAAAGGTTGAGTCTTTACACTAATTCTCAAGGCCTACATCAGTATCTATCAACCCTGGATCCATATTAGAATCAGTTGGGGTGCTTTTAAAATATACCAATACTCAGGTTCCATCCTCAGTGATTCAAATTCAACTGGTCTAGAATGTAGGTTATTGATATTTGCTGAATCAATGGATATGATTTTTGATAACATATCCTGCCTTGCCAAACATAAGGGTGCTCAGACAACCATGACTAGCCAGAATGCCACATTCTCCTAGTCTTAGTTTAAAACTGAGAATATAATTGAAGCTGAGTCATTTCCTCTGATTTTGATGAAGTTATCTGGAAAAGTATATGGTTAATGTTGAATATTATGTAAGCTTAGAGCTACTGAAGGCCATCTTTGCCACCAAATCAAAAAGTCTCCTTGACAACAAAGTCATCACAAAAATTAGCAGATATTATTAGCACACTAGACCCATATATGTGCTTAAAGGTAGATCCATTCCTGGAAATTTCATTTATGTGCATCAGTAAATTTCTTCATTTTTTTTTCTTTTTTGACTAAAGTAATTTAAGTCAGGTTTCTATCATTTGGGAAAAAAATAAATTAACATTTATCACAATTATAACCATGTATTATATTTAGTTTTTAAATCCTTAAAGATTAGTCTTTTATTCCATCAACCCTCAATTAGACAGTAAGACATATGAGCACAGAGACTGTAAATATATCCTTCATTCCTGTATCTATCACATGAATAGTGTCCGATATACAGCGGATACTGAAATATTTATTGACTGACTAAATGAGGGGTTTTTAACATTTAAAACTTCCCTTCCTTTAGAAGCATTATCAGAAGGATTTTTCCTTTGGCTGAAAAGACATATTCTGTGACTTTAAAGGTTTCTATGACCACTTTCACATTATGAGACTTTATTATTTCTTCATCAGTGAGTTTCACTAGGAAGTCCCAGTTATCTCATTTCCCTATGTCTTCTAATTGGTCCTTTTAACCCCCACCAATCAAGCACACTCCCAATTTCCCTTTAAAAACAGCACCCTTTTGAGATTTCTCTCAGTTCTTACACGATGATTAAGAAGGTTCTACTTTCCAATGATGATCAAACTCTCCATCTTTAATAGTGTCTTGAATCCAGAGTCTCATCTCTCATACAAATTATAAAATTTTGTTAATTAATGACCTTGGAACCAATACTATCTAAACATTCAGGTTTCTTCACTTTTCATACTCTTGTCCACAAACATTAACATGAAATGCATTTATACAAATGCTCATTTACTTTAATCATTTATGTCTGTACAATGGTATGGATTCATATACCTTTTAAAAGATTATACAACTGACTGAAAAACAATATTAAATGTTTATATGTTTTAACTTACAAAGGCCTAGAGAATAGACAAGTGTCAATTTAAGTAAACTGCCCAATGCACAATAATAAATGTGTGTAATAATGATGCTAAAATGTTTCCTAAATATATTCTTTTTCATACTTTTAGGCTAATATCAAATTCAGATGCATATCTTCTACAAAATTATATCTGTATTTCGATATACCACTCAAGCACCATGAAAATATTTTGGTTCAAAATGATGTGGCCAAGTATATATCCAACATAGTATAATGGAGAGGACAGTTACTGATAATATTATATCATTAGGGCATATCACTAACTTCTTTAAAGTTTGTACTAACTTTTATGTTTGGAGCTCTGTAATGCAAATTTGCCACAGTTGATTTAAGAAAAATAAAAACCTGAACAACTCTTCCTCAGTTCAAACATTTAAACATTTAAACATTCTATTAGTCTGATGTCATTAAACAGAATCTCCTGAAATACCTACCATTAATAGCTAGGATTCTCTATAAGTAACTGTGCAAACTGGATCAATGACTTGAATATTTGTCTTGTGGAATCTTTATGCTTCATAAAATGCCTGGAGGCAGTTTTAAGCAGCTAAACACCTTGAACTGGCATGGCAAACATTAGGGTTGGAAAAATAATGTACAAAACACAAAATCACAAATTATTCTATGTACACTCATTGGCTCAATACATTTATGTGATGCTTTCCTCTATGTTCTACTAATACAATACATCTCTGGCACTTGAATCAAGGTATAGCTTCTTCCATAGTACAATGTTTTATAAGCTTCCCACCCACCCACATATACCTCCTTCTCAATGGCTTTTAACAAGGGAGGTCTCATTGAATAGAAAGAAGACTTTGGGCTCAGCGCCCATAGTGCCGTGGTTATGGCACCAGCCACATACACCAAGGGTGGCAGGTTCAAACCCAGCCTGGGCCAGCTAATCAACTGCAACAACAACAACAAAAAAAAAAAATAGCTGGGTGTGGTGGCAGGCACCTGTAGTCCCAGCTACTTGGGAAGCTGAGGCAAGAGAATCACTTAAGCCTAAGAGTTGGAGGTTGCTGTGAGCTGTGACACCACAGCACTCTACTGAGGGCGACATAGTGAGACTCTGTCGGAAGGAAGGAAGGAAAGCAGGCAGGCAGACAGATAGACAGACAGACTGACTCTGGACAACAGCCCTTGTGAAGGGATATAGCATGAACTAGCAAAAAGCTCTGAACCAAATGCATGCATTTTATCCCAGTTGAAAAGAAAAGTAAGTTTTCATTTTTTGAAAGGAAAAAAATCAGTTTTACTTATAAGTCATTCTTAGTCTTTAGAGAATACCCTGGTCATTTTCTGTCTCTCAACTCAGAACTTCACCCTTTCAAATAATTTTTTTAAAAGGTTCAAACACTACAAAGCATCTGATTTAGTGAAAAGCACTTTAAATACCTCTCCAAGTACTCCCCACTGGATCAAAATGTCATAGAAATGTTGTAAACACTATCAGTCATGTTCCAGAGAACAATTTAAACAAACATTGTTTTGCTCTTTTGTCTGGAAAAGTAATTTCTGAAGTGAAGAGTTCAAAACTTTTAGCCCTACATACTATGCAGTTAAAAAAAAAATACATCTTTTAAGCATCAGAAGCAGAATACACAATAGGCTTTGTCTTGTTAAACAAAAGAACATGCTTTTCTTTTCAATCATTTCCAGCTGTAAGATCTGGCCCTCATAGAATCAGAAATTAACAACATATGGCATCTGGCTACCTGCACAGACTGCATATAAAATTTGAAGTCTTCAATAAGATTAACGGGTCTAGTGGTTTAAAGTGGAAGGAGAACCACCAAACACCATTTCTTATGCAGAGGTGATAACCCTAACTAAAGAAGGCAAGAAAAAACCATCCTTCTTAATAAGATGTCAACTATATTCTTGTGAAGTGACTCAGAGCACCAGATCTTTCTACCTTCTAGGCAGCCAAGATACTACCAATGACTTACATAATGGTTTTGATTCTAAAACAAGGAAAGAATTTCTACCAAACACCCATAACAAAAAAAGGTCTGGGTTAACCCACCTTGTAACATATCAGAGTAATGCTTTGTACCCAAATGAGCCAGAAAGAAGAAAACTTAAATGACTATCATTATAATCATAAATTAATTCTACTAAATATTCATACCAGTATATCAAAATACATAGAATTCCAGACTAAGAGGTCTGCAAGGATCCTCCAAAATAAATCTATTGCAAATGAAACACTAATTTACCTTTCTTGTGAAGATTGGTGCACCACTCTACTCACCCTTGGTGAGTATTAGTATTTAAATATTAGTTTCAGAATCTACACAGCCCTAATCTCTAATGTGATTCTCAGCTGGTATAACATAGAACTTTATTCCTATAGTTGGACAGGGATAAGATGATGAATTCCAAACATTAAAGAATACTATTCAAATTTATGAAAATTAGCCACCCAAAACACAGTTAAGAATGATTCTTTCCTCCCCTTCCCCAGTTCTTTCCTCTATAGCTTCATACACCCAACTCCTTCAAGTCCACCCTTCACATTTTTAGTCCTGTTTAACGCTTTCAATTGGACCCTTCCCCAAATACTCTACATTGAACTTCAGTGGGCCTGAAAGTCAAGCCATGCTATATTCTTTGACATTTCACTTCCTAAGTCTTAGAAGAAAGTAAAAATACAATATATTAACAAATATTATCAGAGATGAGCTTAAAGTAATTTCATCAATAAAGTTTAATTCTGCCTTCAAGTATGTGGATCTTATAAAAGAGTACTCAACAGTGCCTTACATGAAGACAAAGTAGGAAATCAAACACATTCAGAGGCATAATAAAAGTCTCTTAAAAACATACAACTCAGAATAAAATAAAATAAAAAGATGAACAATCCATGAGAGAATTAACCACATCAGTATTTTTAATGTTTACATGGTCTTAGGACAATCAAACACTGGAACTCCTAAATCAAAGACCTTTTTAGTGACAATGGGGATTACTAGATTCCAGTAGAACTATCTAACTTCAAATTTTTTTAAAAAAAGCAAAAACAACAAATGTGTTCTCATCTCTCAGATTCTCCTCCCCTACCCCCCACCAACGGTTCCCACCAGGACCCTGACAGCCTGACAATATCACTGTACTACACACCCTGAGGCACTAGGTCAAATGCAGGAGTCTATCCATCACAGCTGCTAAGGTTTTATCTTCACTTGAAACTTCAGAAATGTAAATGCAATGTATCAACAGATGTTCACACTTTCTATTTTTTCTTGCAGAGCTAGTCATGAAATGTGGCTTGCTAAACATTTGTAACAGAATTACCAATTTCTATTTCAATGCCACTAGTGCTGCCACTAGTGTACAACCTGATTTTACTGCCCAGTAGTGAAACTGCATGGCTAGATTGGTACTTCAGGTCACAACAAAAAGAGAGATAGGGCTTATTAAGGAACCTAAGCAGACTGATAGCTAAAACACACACGGTAGCAGTCTATTTAATTTAGTAACAGAGACACACTAACATGTATGCACACATCAAATTACTTGCAATATGAATTCTCAATTAAGCACACTTGGTTAAAATTTGCAACGACCTGCTACTGTTCTGTTGCCTGATAGGATTTTATGAGATACAAAAAAATACTAGCACAAGATGCAATCTCTCACCTCTAAAAGCAAACATACTATATCATGGTAACTCTTAAAATTATTCTGGATTATCGAGTATTTGAAACCCTAATAAGAGTTAGGGATCCTCTCCTCCAAAATACATGCTAATATATATAACACTGCATATAATTTCAGAGGGTTAATGTACCTCCTGTACTTGCTTATAATTACCACTTGCGCCAAATCTCCTTTCTTCTCTCATTGAAAATAAACTTATAAAAAACATAATCTTGACAGATTATAACTAAGAGACTCACATTTTCTTTTGCTTACCTTTAAAATATATTCCTTTAGAACTGGGTTTCTAATAACATTTCCAATGTAAAAACTATTAATTCCATAGGATTTCACTGATGGCATAAAAGCTGTAAAATGAGTTGGGAGGAAGTGACAGAAAAAGTAAAATGTGCATTCATAATTGGAGAAAATATTCTGAAGAATAGAGAGAAATGGGAACTAAAAATGATTACATTTTGAAGCTGACAAAAATGGCAACAAAAAATTCTGGAAGTGAAATGGAATGTAATCAACACTTAGCTGGATACAATGATTCCAGTAGTACTAGCAATAGTGAAGGCAGTAGATTACAGAGATTAAGAGCACAGACTCAGAACAAATGATCCTCAACTGAATCCTGGACCAAAATAAGCTTTTTCTTCTATGAAATTTGAGTAAGTTTATAAATTGAATAAGAATACTATGTGAACATAAATTTCTTCCTTTTGATAACATGATTATGTAAAAGAATATTTTTCTTTTAGAAAGAAGCCATTGTATCTGCAACTAACTATAAAATGGTATGGAAAAGATAATGTGTGTAATAAAAGAAAGATAAAGCAAATATGGTAAAATGTTAACACTTGGGGACTGTTATAATAATATATATATGATTTGTTTGTGTTATTTCAGCAACTTTTCTATATTTTAAGAAAAGGGTTCTAAAAAAACTCACAGGATCTGGAGCATGCTGCCTAGGTTCAAATCCTGACTCTGCCACTTATTAGCTATGTAACCATGGGCAAGTACATTTTTTAACCTCTCTTTGCCTATATTCTCATTTGTAAAAGGAGACAGTAATAGTATTAGCTCAAGTTGTTGTAAATAAAAAAAATGATAAGCAGAAAATTCATATAAAGTATTTAGAACAATGCCTGACAAATAAGTAGCACTCCAATCTTCATCATTATGGTTGTTATTGTTGTTATTTGTTTCCAAATATAACCCTTAATTGATCCCCATTTCATCCTACCATGAAATTCTCTGTCTTAGATCAGGCCAATTCTAGAAGAAAAAAAAAAAAAAAAGAAAGAAAATAACAGAAAAAGTTACACTTCTTCATCTTTAGCTACAGGGCTATTGGTCCTCAGGATGGTCTCTGTGTCTCCCTGCCTCCCTGCCTCCCTGCCTTCCTGCCTCCCAGCTGTTCTTCTTTTAACCTATTTTCCCACTGCTGTCAGAGAGATCTTTGATCTTCATATATTCTGATAAGATGATGTCTTCATTAAAACATTCAATGTTAACTTTAAGAATAAAATTCCAATTTCATTAAGTAAATAAGTCCATCATGATTTGGTAGCAGCATACCTCTTTGTTCTCATCGATCAACACACTTCCACAAAATATATCCTTCGTTCAGGCCTCAGAGAACTACTCATAGTTCTCTGAACACAAACCTTCAAGCCCTAAAACAGAATATTTTCTCTGCCTATTAGCCTTATTTACCTAGTTTGATGAATTGCCTCTGATGTAGTATCAAACTATAATCACTATCATGCCATCATGCTTCTAGTTTCTGAGTTTTAAAAGCAACAGTCTTTTATGTCTTTTAAGTCTTTAAATCCCAAGACAAAACCTGATATAGTGCAGGCTTTCAATTAGTGTTGAGTAAACAAATCATTGACAAGAAACTGTAATGTGTACCATCTCTTATCTATAATGTGAAAATTACAATAGGTGTATACACATAGAGTATAGAGTAATATATCGGGTAACAAATAAAGCATTTGTCAAATGGAGAGAGAAAATACTTACACCAACTCTATACTTTTAAGCAAGTATATAAAATGTTAGCCATATACATTTTAGTCATAAAAAGTAAATTAACTCTATGCCTCAAATGTTCAAAAAAAGCAGATGATAGTATAGTTGATAAGAAAGGAGATTCCCCTGAACACATGATCATGGATTTCTTAAAAGACACCAGTCACAACAATAGCTCAGTCTTAACTTGTTAAAAACAATATAAATAACTAAAAATGCTTTTGTTGCTAGAGGCGTACACCATATAAACTGACAATTCTTCTAAGTCCCTTCTCACAACTAGCCACATAGAAGGAAGGCCTAATTTCAATTTATAAAGTTACTTGTAACCAGAACATCTGGAGAGAAAAAAAAAAGAACTAATACAATCTGTCTGAAAAGACTTTTAATCTTGCTAGTCACAATAGCTGGTTAATTCCTAAAATCAAAGTCTAGACTACAGTTCCCTTTCCCACCATGAACTAGGCAAAAACACATGGCCAAATAAAAAAGGTGCTAGAAAAAGGCCCTTGAGCCATATTAAACACAATGGAAATAACTTTTCAAAACTGTATCCTTCCCAGCTGGATAAGAAACACAATGGCTCCAACCATCTGCTCTTTCTTCCTAAGGTTCCTTTTACATAAATGGGCAAACTGACATTATTCATTCCATTCAAGAAACAAAATCCTAGGTGATGAGGATCACAACTTAAACTAGATAAAATTCAAACAGTAAGAAGAGAAAAAGTATACAAACTCCTAGACATATTTTGTTGGTTTCCTTTTTATATTATATTCTCCCCCACGTTTTCTCTTTATCTTTTTTAATTGCTATCCTTTGTGTCAAAAAAAAAATTATCAAGAAGCTACTTGAAAGGAAATATGTTTTAAATAAATTTCAAAAAGAACAATCATGGGTTCACACGAACCATCAAGGTGACCACAATGAATAAAAAGAAGGTCCAAGAGAAAAGAACTATTTATTTAGTCAATCAATAATTTTAAAAGATTTACATTGTCTAGTGACAAAGTTAGAGTATGAATATTTAAACTGATTTGCTTCTGATTTTATAAACATAATTAAAAAGAAAACTGTAAGGCAGAAATCCATCTTGATTCCACACATAAAATTGAAAGGTTATGAAGCTATTCCATAATATATACATTAAACCTCCAAATCCTCACCCTTAGTAGAGTGCTGTGCCATCAAAGCTCACAGCAACCTCAAACTCTTGGTCTTAAGCCATTCTCCAGCATCAGCCTCCCAAGTAGCTGGGACTACAGGCACCCGCCACAACACCCAGCTATTTTTTTATTGCAGTTGTCAGTTGTTTGGGAGGCCCAGCTGGGTTCCAACCCGCCAGCTCTGGTATACGTGGCCGGTGCCCTAGGCACTGAGCTACAGGCACCAAGCCCATAATTATTCTTTCAATGAACACTTATGAAGTTCTTATGCAATTCTAGGGTGAGAAACATCATCTAAAAACCATAGGAACAGTTGTCTATTTCCAACTGTAACTAATTTATTGTACTTCTCAGAATACTAAACTCTATCAAAATTTGGCAATCTTGTTTCCCAGAAATACCAACAAAGGACTGGCTGGCAACAAAGTCGTATGAAGCCTCACTTAAAGGAGTTTTTGCACAAACCATCACACACCCTCTGCATATTCTACAAGAAAAGTACTTACCTTGAAAGCTTTTAGCATCTGATTCAGTTACACAGAATTATGAGTTCCTAGAAAACATAACTCTGACTTTTTAATGTCAGATTATCTACCTTCCTCAACCTTGTCCATTCACAACAGCTTTACGTGTAGCAGATGCTAAAAAAAAAAAAAAAGGCTGCTTTAAAAAAACTAGAAATAATCTAATGCCCAATAATAGGGAAATAGTTAAATTATGGTATTTTATATAATAAACTTTTTTGTTTATTTGTTTTTTGAGACAGACCCTCAAGCTGCTGCCCTGGGTAGAGTGTTGTGGCATCACAGCTCACAGCAACCTCAACTCCTGGGCTCAAGTAATTCTCCTGCCTCTGCCTCAGGTAACTGGGACTATAGGTGCCCGCCACAATGTCCAGCTAATTTTGGTTGCAGCTGTCATTGTTGTTTGGCAGGCCTGGGCTGGATTCAAACCTGCCAGCTCAGGTGTACGTGGCTGGCCACAGGTGCTGAGCCTATATAATAAACTTATAAAAGTAATTTAGTAAAGTTACATTTATAGACATTAAATACATTTAAAATATGAAAGAAAGGCCTATAATTTATATATATAGCTCAAGTCTATTTTTGCAAATACATACATAATGATATGCAGGTATAGATAAATAAATGATGTTCATTTATACATAAATAAAAATCTAAAACCTTTTCACCAAGATGTGAACAGGGGATTTTAAGTTATTCTTACATTCTTGTTTACATACACCTCAGATATTATATGAAATCTTAAAGCAATGAATATTAATCTCTCCCACAGATACCAAAACAATAAAGATGTTTTACAACTGGAATGGAGGGGAGGAAAGTTAGCTAAATTTAATTTTCTATGAAAACTACTAGTCTTCTTTATCCCGAACCTCTGACATGACTATCCCTCAGGCCCTTGCTCCTTTGTCACTTAATTTCATTCCACCTTTTTGTCTTGCTCTTCCTTGTATTTTCTTCATGCATTGTTTCACCCATGTCCCATGGGAGAGCAGAAAATTCACTAGGTGTGTCACTGCGATTTGTTTTTATACCCCTTTCATGTTTTATTCCTCATTTCCCCACACTAAACCAAAATAAATGATAACTACAATGAAATAACACTACACACCCACCAGAAAAAATAAAATTAAAAAGACTAATGATAAATAATGTTACCAAGAAGGCAGAGCAATGAAGGCAAAGCAATTGAGGAAACATACAATGGTACAACTACTTCTCAAAAAGGTTTGATTCTGGCTTTCATTCTGATCCACAATTTCACTGCTATGTATATTTACCCAAGAGGAATGAAACATAAGTCCACAAAAAGATTTGGATAAGGATGTTCATAGTAGCTTTATGTATAGTAGCCTTATGTATAGTAGCCAAAAATGGAAACATCCCAAGTATCCATCAATTAAGAGAATGAATAAACAGTTAAAATTTATATAAGGAAATAATACTTAAAAGAAATGAACTACCAATGTAACCACATAGAAGGATCTCAAAATCATTCTGCTGAGTAAAAGAAGCCTTACATAAAAGAGAATATACTGCATGATTCCATTTATATGAAGTTCTACATTAGGCAAAACTAATCGATAGTGGAAAAACAATCAGAACAATGGTTGCCTCTAAAGAAGGGAGGCAAAAGAACTGAGTGGAAAGGGAAATAAGAGACTTTCTGGGTGATGGGAATGTTCTATATCTTAGTAGAGGTTTAGGCTAAGAGGGTGTACATATTTGTCAAAAACTCATTTCAGGTTTGTACATACCATGGTATTTAAAATTTACCTCAGAAGAAAATATAATCAAACAAATATTGTGCTCTAACTAATGTTACCATGTTTAAGTATTTAGAGGTGAAGCATAGTGATGTCTCAAACTTGAAATGCATAAAAAAAGATGTGATGGATTGATGGATAACAGATGTATAGATGTATAATAAAGTAAGTACTCTAAGATGTTAATTATAGAATCTAGATGGTGGGTAAATTAAATATCGATTGCATAATTCTACTAACTGCTCTACATGTTCAAAATTTTTCAAAGTAAGAAGAAAATAGTACAGTTTACATTTTGATAACTTTAGAAAGAGTCCATCTCATTTGTAGCAAGCTAAGTCAGTTTTCCTTTCTCAGACTACTAGGCAGGCACATTCTGTGTGATGCTTAGCAATGGAGACAGAAGTAGCAAACTAGCAAATATGCCCAGAAGGAAGACTGGTCCCAAGGAATGAATCAAAAAGGAAACTCATTGGCGCAAAGCAATCAAAAAGCAAACTACACTATTACTGGCTATAACAGTACCTTTGGTAACTGCTTTCTTTAGCCAAAAACTCAACAGCACTTTTAACCAGTACTAAATCCCTTTTAGGGGAGTCTATCACCACCACCCAAATATTCACTAACATTCTTATGCAGCTTCTTTACTCTAAGTACAACCAGAAGTACCTTCTAACAAAAACACACACAGCTTTGAATTGTAGCATGGGACAGATTTATGAAATATGGAAGACATTAAAGTATTCGCTTTCTCTCTGAAAATAAAGAGTGCAGACTCATAAACAATGCCTGAAAGGCATTTCAGCAGCTTAATCCATGCAGGACATGTTTTGCTTTCTGAGACAATCAGGAACTGTTGGGTACAGGAAGCCATAAACAACAAAAATTTGGCTTAAGAAGGAGAACAGAATAAATATTTTTTATAGAAATCACTTAACATTTTTTGAAGGGGTTTATTTATATGTGACAAAGCCTACAAGACTCAGCTTGTACAAAAGCAGCAGCTCTTACAATACATCTAATATTGATTGACTTCTCACGACAGTGGCACCAAAGCAGGACTGGTCTGTCAGCATTTCCATCAACAACTACATTTGCAGGGCTTAATAATTCCCCTTTTCCAATTTTCTCCAGACAGAGAAAACCACTTTGCTGCTTCTTAACATTCAGGTTCAGCCAAGAGTTTTTCTTTTTTTTAAGTTCCACTGTACATGAAGTCTAGAGTTTGGTAAAGTGGATTTCCTTAGGTGGCTCCGTCTTTTAAGACTAAAAGAAGAAGCATGATAGAAAAACCACCCATGGGGTGGCACCTGTGGCTCAAAGGAGTAGGGCACTGGCCCCATATATCAGAGGTGGCAGGTTCAAACCCAGCCCCAGCCAAAAAAAAAAAGAAAAACCACCCATGGAATATTATAACTTAACAAACATGCCATATACAAAATTTACTGAGTTAATAAAGTTTAGGATTAAACAAAACAGGCAATATCATGGGACAATATCTATTGAAAATACCTGATATTTTCAATGTACAATTATGATTTGAGACTCCTAGTAAAGCAAACATCTTATGAATAAGGCACAGGTTTTTTTGCCAAGGAGTAATATCTGGAAAAGCCCAAGTTCTAAAGATAAAGTATTAGTGTTCTCTTTTGAGATTTCTGTATAACCATAAGCAAGATACTGAATTGTCTATTTACCCCATCAATAAAGTTAAAGAAACATTCTAAATTATTTATCTTGAAAGATTTGAACTTCTCATCAAAGCAATAGTATTAGTTATACTCTTATTCCTTCTGGTGAAAAGAAGAGGTCCTATGCAACACATACAAACAGCATTTACATTTCAAACAATGATACCCAAAATATCCTAAACAAGTAGAAAATATTTATCCTATACATAGTAAAATCAAGTTTTTATATTTTTCCCCAATTTTCACTTCTGTGTTTTTCTATCTTCATAGTATTTTATAGATAGTCTACAAAGAAATAATTGCTTAAGATATTTTCCTCTGGTGCTGAGAAATACATAAATTTTGTTAACTACTAGGACACTCTAAGCAATCCATCCTTTAATTCAATAATGCTGATTGTACAGTCTTATTTTATTACATTTTCTTTGATGAACAATCCAAAAAAGTATGACACCACCAAAAGATACAACAATTGTCCAGCAACAGATCACAATCAAAAAGAACAGTTCAAAATGCCAGATAAAGAATTCAAAATAATGATTTTAAAGACACTCCATAAGATGTAAAAGAAATCTAAAAACCGATACAAAAGAAATCATCAAATTAGTTTAGGATATGAGGGATAAATTTACTGGGGAGACAGATATCTTGAAGGGAAAAACAACCCAAACATTCTGGAACTAAAAAACTCAGTAAAGGAAATATAAAATACATTCAAAAGCTTCATTAATAGACTAAGCAGAAGAAAGAATCTCAGAACTTGAAGACAGGTATTTTGAATAAGGAAGACAGGTCAGACAAAAATAAGGACAAAAGAATACAAAAGAGTGATTAAAACCTCTGAGATGTCTGGGACTATAAAAAGTAACCAAACTTAAGAATTATCAGTATCCTAGAGGGGGAAGAGATACCAAAAAGATTAGAAAATAAATTTTTAAAAATAGCTAATGAAAATTTCTCCAGTCTACTATGTAGAAGATACACCAAAGCCAGCTATCCCCAGGCAAACATACTACAAAAAGGATATCACAATGACATACTATAGTTAGAATACGTAAAGCCAAAGGGAAAGAATTTTAAAATTATCAAGAGAAAAGCATCTAGTTACCTATAAAAGAAACCCCATCAGATTAATAGCAGACTTTTCTTTAGAAATGTTACAGGCCAGAAGAGAATGGGATGGCATTTTTAAAATGCTAAAAGAAAAAAAAAAAACTGTCAGTTAATAAGCCTCATAAATTAAGGAGAAATAAAGCCTTTCCCAAACAGGCAAATGTTGGTGGAATTTGTCACCACTAGAGCAGCCATACAGGAAATGTTCAAAGGAGACTTAAACACTGGAAACAAAAGGTCACTATTTACCATCATGAAAACACATGAAAATATAAAAAACTCACAGGTCTTGTAAAACAATCACATGAAAGAGGAAAAGAAAGGAATCAATCAAATGGCAACATGACAGAATTTCATCAAATCACAAACACAAGAAGATAGAGACAAAGAAAACAAAGAATGCAGAAAACAACCAGAAAACAATTAATATGACAGGAATAAAACCTCACATATCAACCCTAGACGTAAATAAGTTAAATGCTCCACTTAAAAGATACAGATTGGCAGAATGAATTTAAAAAACATGATGTAACTATATGCTGCTTATAAGAAATTTACATTACCTGTAAAGACATACATAGAGTAAAGGTAAAATGGGTAGAAGGAAATATTTCACACAAATGGAAACCAAAAGCAAGCAGAAGTAGCTATACTTGTACATATCAGATAAAACAGACTTTAAGTGAAAAGCAGTAATAAAAGACAAAGGAAGTATTATATAACATAAAGAGATCAATTCATCAAGAGAACATAAGAACTCTAAATATAGTATATATGTACCTAACAGCAAAACATCCAGTTTCATAAAACAAATATTACTAGACCTAAAGAAAAAGATAGAGGCCAGGTACAATGGGTCACACCTATAATACCAGAGATTTGGGAGGCTGAGTTAGGGGGATACCTTTAGGCCAGGATTCAAGACTAGCCTGGGCATCAGAGAGAGACCTCATCTCTACAATAACAATTAAAAAAAAAATTAGTCAGGCATAGTGGCACATACCTGTAATCTCAGCTACTCTATAGACTGAGGCAGGAAGATCGCCTGAGCCCAGAAGTTAAGGCTACAGAGAGCTTTGGGATGACACCATTATACTCTACCCAAGGCAACAGAATGCAACCCTGTCTCTAAAAAAAACAGATATTTATTCTCTGTGGGAGAATAAATATCTATTGTTTTTTTAAGCCACCTAGTTTGTAGTACTTTGTTACAGCAGCCCAAGGAAATAAATACATCTACGTTAAGAAATATAATTATAAAATAAAGGATCAAAATTTACGAGAAATGTCTTACACAGAACATGGTTTAGCAGTAAAGTTTATAAGGAAAACCATAATGTATATGCAATTGAATAGGTTAACTGATAATATCTTATAAATAAATTTTATTCTATTTCTAATTAATATCTCAGTAAACAAAACTATATGGGTAAAAGCGAACAAAATTTTAACAGGAATGCTTTCTTCTAGATTAATACAATATTCCACAGCTTCTGAGTATTTCTAGATATGAGTCCTCTGGGATCCAAAGAATCTCTTAGCTCCTATAGAACAAGTGTCAGCAAACATCCTCTTAAGGAGCCAGACAGTAAATATTTTAGCTTTTGCAGGTCACATATAGTTGCTTTTTCAACTACTCAACTCTGCCCTCTGCCTCAGTAGTGCAAAAGTGGACATGTAAATAAATGAGTGTGGCTATGTTCCAACTAAATTTTATTTTAAAACAAACAAACAAACAAAAAAAAAGGTGGTCCACCCACAGACTATAGTTCCAATCCCTATTATAGAGTCTTGGGATCATAGACACACAGTTGTAATGTGCCAATGTGGCTACATGTAACTACTCTTCCCATAACTCCCTGCCCTATATGTTTCTAATTAAGATAGGGCACAAAAGACTTTCCTACCCAAGTTTTAGAAATTGGAAATGAAGCAAAAGCCATCTGGTAGCTCACACATGGTGCATTTATCTGTTAGCTAAGCTTATTGGCATGGTCAGGTGGCGCCTGTGGCTCAAAGGAGTAGGGCGCCAGCCCCATATGCTGGAGGTGGTGGGTTCAAACCCAGCCGCCGCCAAAAAAAAAAAAACATAAGCTTATTGGCATAGGGCAGCATCCAGATCTGCAATTATTTTACCTTCCCCTGGATCTTCCTTTAGCTTCTCCTAAGTCAGATGTGGTTCAGCTCCATAACAGAGGGTACCAGTTTCTCCTGCAGGATACCCACATGATCGAGGTCAGAGGCACAAAGAACTGCTATTGTTTCAGTCTGTTCTCCCTGGGTTTCAGCTCATGCTTATGGGTTCTAGCTTGTCCTTGTTCTTCCCTATTTTATAGCCATTTGCCATTATTGCCCACTTCCCTGTGGACTTCAAACTTTGTGTTACCCAGGATGAGATACTAAGGTAACAAACTTGCTTAGAGATTTGACCTTATGGAATTGTAGGAACTGAGTACGCACTCTCCTAGTAGTTCCACTCCTCTGACTAAACTGTAACTGATACACATACTGCTTTGAAAGTCCATCAAAGTTATAAACCAAGAGGATACACATAAAAACAAAATCTGAAAACACTTGTAGAGAGTTGACCAAATCTATCCCCAAAACCCCACTATATAATAAGTCAAATTTCCAAGTATTAACTAAAAGACTAAATGATATGAAACTTTCCAGTCCTTAAATAAAATAGTAGAACACAAATACATCTACCAACCTATCTAAAAATGAATTAGCTTATCAAAGATGCAACTGCAACAAAAATAGAAAAAGCATCCAAATCTATTTTTGAGTTAATATATACATATATAATGTATATAAACTACTTTGATTTTGAATTTTCAAATACTTGATGACCTGCTGTTGTATTTGGCTTTGTACTACTATGTACTATATACTACTATGTACTGCCAAAGATACTATGAAAAAACCAAGAACAAACACAAATGTTATGCCAATATGCTTAGTAGTTGTATATTAAAATGAGTATTAATAAATTCCAGTAAATAGAATCTGGTCTATACAAGAGGCAGAGGCATTAAGTGTGGGCAAACAAAGATAGCCTAAACTCTAGTAAAATGATGACTTTCAGCTAATTGTTAGGGAACAATGAATCTCATGAATATTAGCATTTTAATGTTTAAATGTCTAGTAAAGAACACTAAAAAATGGAATACCTTACCCACTCATAATAAACAGCTAAACCTTCCCTGTTCCCCTACTTTATTTTCTCCATAGCAAATATCACTATCTGCCATACCATACAGTAACTTGGATTTTGTTATTTGTTTTTTTGAGACAGAGTCTTACTTTGTCACCCTGGGTAGAGTACAGTGGCATTATAGCTCACAGCAAGCACAGATTCCTGGGTACAAGTGATCCTCTTGCCTTTCAGCCTCCCAAGTAGCTGGGACTACAGGCACCCACCACAACACCTGCCTAATTTTTCTATTTTTACTTGAGACAAGATCTCACTCTTGCTCAGGTTTTTCTCAAACTCAGTAAACTGTTTTTTAGTATACATTCAATACCTATGTATTGATTAAAAGAATAAAAGAAGTATAAATTAACATACTTAATCTTGAAATGAAGTCTGAATCAAGATAATTAATGTTAACATTTCTTAAAATTGAATTCAAATTCAGCTATATTACTAAACGAGGATTGTCTTTCATAGATAAAATAAGGCGAAAGTGTTAAATAAAAATCTACTGTAATTACTGACAAGTTCCAAATTCTTTGTCTAATTCCTACTTCTCTTTTCAACTTTCACTCTACAAGGAAGTATGTAGACTTTTCCCTCTTTCTTTTTTTCATAGTATTCTTTGACAATTAAGATTGTATCATAACTGACCCATTTAAAATTCTAATCCTTCTAAAGAAGTGGCATTCACTAGGATTTGGTGACTGATTACATTCCATTTGCATTTTTTTCTTTTCTCCCTGTGGGAAATATTCTACATAAGCCCAGGAGAGGAAATAATGAGGAATCTTAGGTTTCAAACATCTTTTACATGAAGTCAATACTAATATCCTCAAGGTAAGTCCTATTTAACCTAACTATTAATAAAACTCTACAAAGGAGAAAAACAGATTTTCATCTCTCCCAACACCTTAAAAGAAACTTAAGTCCAAAATATACTTTAGAAATAATTATCTCTGTGACAGACTCTGAGGAAAATAAAGAAGAAAACATATATGAAATCAAATAAAGCTCAAAAAAAAGCAAACACTTTAGTTCCTCACATATGCTCTGCCCCCATTCAAGAGAATAAAAAAAGAACAGAAGAAGGAGGTGGTGAAGAACATAGAGGAGGAAGAGGAGGAGAAAGTGGAAAGGAGAAGAAGGAAGAAGAAAAGGAAGAGAGAAGGCAACTTGACTTAACAAAGAAACATGATACATCACAGAAAACACTTAAAAGCAAAATGGTTTCCAAAAGTTTCACCTGGAAAGCTAAAATACATCCACATGTATAAGACTTGCAATTTTTAAAAGACAGTTTATAAAATCAAATTCTGAACAATAAAACGTCTTTGCTTTCCCAATTCAGGATCTTCTATATACAGTACTTTCTTTGTCTATGAAAAGTTCAAGTCCCTACTTTAAGTATAACCCAGATGATCCTACAGTGAGTACCCAAAGCCATCTTTTGAGCCATTCTGAAAAATAAAAGGCCGATGCACAGGATCAAAGAATTCTTTATTCTCAGGAGCAAAGAGTGAATGTGATGAAATACATCAACATTTGGTGGGGTTATTTAAAACCATAAATCAATATCACTGTGCCTGCCTAATATTTAGTACCCCCTCTATGTTTTGTAATTCCTAATCCGATTATCTGTTCCCTCTAGTTTGCCTCTTTCCAGTAATTTTAACTTTCTATCCTTTTTTTCTTGGTTTTGTTTGTTTTGTTTAGGATTGGAGGGTTGTTAGATTTGGTACTTCTTATCCATTTTATTCCTATAAATTTCCTACTTTTCTACTTTATTAAAAAAAATTAAAAACTGCAAGTCTCTTTAGAGAACTGATGGTCTGTCTACCCTAACCTGGTCATAAAAGCAGGGCAAGATGTCTAAGAAAATGTGACATGGACATACTAATGTTGTCTATGGGACCTTCCAGGAGGTTTTGATCTATGCCTATGATACAGATGCATATTTCCTTCTAAAAGAACATCTTGAGGAGACCTTTAACCTAAAAGCTCTGGATATAACAACCTACTTTGTAAACACTTTGCTTCTTTTAAGAATAAACTTCATACAAATCAAAACCACTTTGAGATATCATCTAATTCCAGTAAGAGTAGCCCACATAACAAAATCTCAAAACTACAAATGTTGGCATGGATGTGGAGAAAAGGAAACACTTCTGCACTGTTGGTGGGACTGCAAGCTAATACATTCCTTTTGGAAAGAAGTTTGGAGAACACTTAAGGAACTAAAAGTAGACCTGCTGTTCAATCCTGTAAATTCCTCTACTAGGTATGTATCCAGAAGACCAAAAATCACTTTACAACAAAGATATCTGCACCAGAATATTTATTGTGACCCAATTCATAATTGCCAAGTCATGGGAGCACCCCAGGTGCCCATTGACCCATGAATGGATTAACAAATTGTGATATATGTATACCATGGAATATTATGCAGCCTTAAAAAAGATAGGGACTTTGCCTCCTTTATGTTTGCATGGATGGAGCTGGAACATATTGTTTTTAGTAAAGTATCTTAAGAATGGAAGAAAAAGTATCCAATGTACTCAGTACTATTATGAAACCAATTAATAATCACTCACACTTTCACATGAAAGATAAAATACAACTATAGTCCAAGATGAAGGAAGGAAGGGGAGGGGAGTAAGGGAAGAGGGTGAAAGGAGGGTAATTGGGGGGAACTCACCTATGGTATATATTGTAATAGATTTATACTCAAATCTATTATGAGTATAAATGTCTTAACATAATAATTGAGGTGAGGCTATGTTAACAAGTTTGATGTAAGCATTCCAAATTGTATATACAATCAGCACACTGTACCACATAAATACATTGATGTATATTAGTTATGATTTAATTACAAAAAAAGGAAAAAAAGAGGTCAGAAGAAAAAAAAAGAATCAACTTCATAGATCTTATCTCAATGGTTCACAAATCTAGTTTCTGAAGGTACTTAATTCTTCTACCTCCCTGTCTTTGGTCCAAGATAGGTTTTTAAATAAATGGGAATGGAGAACCAAAGGACATGGTAATACTATTATTTAAACTATTGTTTCAATGTGGGATTTGCAAAGGCATTGCTGAAGAATCCTGGATGTTTCACAGGCTGAGTATATGCTCACGGCCAGAGTCATCTTTCCTTTTGCAGGCTTGCATAAGATAGACAGATTTCAGCCTGACATGTAGCAAGACATTTCTCTATATATCATTTGGCAGATGTAGTTACGGGGCTCTGCCAATTCACCCTGAAGCCCTCCACTTTAATCAGTATCACATAAAGTTTAACACATGCTTTGAAATATGCACCAGATCCAAAGCTTTGCCTGGGGACAGGGGTGGGAATGCTTGCTGCAAAAACACATACCATCCCAGCCACTACTCCACAAGCAATTATCTTTCACCTCTGGCTGAACCAGGGGAACTGTCAACACCAGCATACTGCCAACCAGGGGAGAGGTTATGAGGTCAAAGCAGGAAAGAGGGCTGGATGCTTTGAGGTTCAGCTTGGCCATCTGTTAATCCTGCTGGCTGCACGGAAGAAGCATTCTCTTCTAGGACACAGAAAAGCACAGCTATAAGACAAGCAGCTGTCAGTGCGCTAGAATTCTAGCAGGTTTTTCAAACAGTAAATTCCTACATAAAAGTAAAAAGCTCCTACAGTACAATAGGACCATATATGGAAAGCTAAAAAAGTCAGATCAGCAAACACACACTTGAGAAACATGTAAACCAAAGGAAAATCAACTCTGATAATTTAAAAAGAAAGAAAGAAAGAAAAACTACTGAAGCAGAGATGAAAATCAGAATCTCCCCACCTTCCACATACAAACTCCCAAATACACATATATACATACAAACACATACTATTACTAAGATCTTTTCTTAAATGCCTGCTTTAACAAAAAGAAACACTTTATCTCTTCTGCAAGTAAAATTAATCTCTTATAAGCAGAATAAAAAACAAATTTTATTTCATGGGCTCTTTATGATCTATTTGTGAAGGCTGGCCTGGATCCTACTTTGAGAAGAGCTTTCATGCTCAGTCAAAGCAATGGGAAGAGTATCATCCTCAATCACATCTATCAGGGTGGACACCAATGGGCATACCAGTACCACAGATTTGTGTCAATTAACTCTTCCACATCAGTTAGAATAATGGCTCCAAAGTAAGGTGTATCTACCCTTGAGATTATAGAGAAACACCACACTGGTACTTAAATTTATTTTCATCTTTAAAAAAAAGAAAAGAAAGAAACTAAGTTTTAATAATATTTAAGAAAGGACAACACTGATACCCTTACCCTCTGTATATCAGAAAGGCATGCACCAGATACAGAACTTGAGATACACTGTACTGAGTGAAGAATGGTTGACAGTAACACCCTCACTTGGTTTTCTTTCAGTTTATTTTAATGCATTATAGAATATATTACTTCATATAATCTATAATAAATTAAAATTAGATTAGATTATCCTGTTTTAAACATATACAAAATAAAGAAATAGCTTTAAAATATTCCTGTGGCTTGAAAAGAATACTAATAATGCTAGTAAATGACAAGAAGAGTTAATACTTGTCCTAATCTTAAGACCATAGTGGTCTCCAATGGATCATGCCTTCCTGTGCCCATTCCCTTTTATAATATGATACTGCTGTTTCTTTCATCATCCTCTTGAATTTGGACTGGCTTTTGACTTCTGTCGGTTAATTTCTAACTTTTGTTAGCTTTTGCTAACAAGTGCCTAGGTCTGAAGAGGCCTAGCATTTGAGTTCTCTCTCTCTCTCTGAACAAACAATAAGATCACCATGCCATGACAAAGCAGTTTAGCATACTAAGAGGTAAGAGACCACATGGAGAACTGAGCTAGCCTATCCAACAGCTAGCAACAACTGCCAACTAGCCACATGAGTGATTCCAGGTGAGGTCAGCAGACAAATTTTCCAGTATGCCCAAGCTAAAGTGCTGATTTATGAAACCCTTAAGAAATAATAAATCAGTATTTTTAAGCCATTAAATCTGAGGTGGTTATATGGCAATGGATAATTGACAGACCTAGTAAGAGCCCCCGGTCAAACACACCAAATGGTAAATATAATGATCAGATCTAACAGAAAAGACTATCCCAAAATTGAATCTATTCAGAATACTATGTGCAAAAGAGATTTAAATGTATTATTAACAAGGGGCTTTTCCCTAAATGTATATCCTGTAGCTAATGAGAGTAGTACATATGTAACATGTTTTATATACATATATATATAAAATATAGAATACACATATATAGGGTGGACATAAAGTTTGTGTGCCATTTAAAATAATAAATAAACTGCACATGAACTTTATGTCAACCTTGTATATGGGGTATATATACACAAAAACATTTTACGAATTATCAGTCCATAATCAAGAAATTTTGTTACCATTGAGCTAATAAAATTGGTACACATATATAAATTCAAATATACAAATATTGGGCATAAATTTTCTATTTCTTTTAAAGAAAAAAATTGAAAATTTTTCAAGAGAAAATGTCAAAATTTTTCAAGATTTCTAGTAAACTGCCATGTAGGAGATGTAGTAAAGTTGAAAAAAGAGCCTCATCTAGATATTTAGTCCATCTCTATTTCCAGATACTACAATTTCCTTGCTATGTCAAAAATGACTCAGAGTCTCCATAGTTTTAATATTCTACTTTTACTAATACAATGCATTTAAACTTTATAATAAATATTGTGTAAACTCCTCCACCATCCCACAATATTTTATTTACTACACTTCAATCACTACAACTAAGATACTAATCTCGACTGGTAGGAAATCCAAAAAAGTGCACCAGAATAAATCTAAGTGTGCCCCTTTCCAGCCCTAATGTAAAACCCTCAGGGGCCTATATATAGATTAAAGTCTAAATTTCTTAGCATGGTAGGTTTCTGTATTAAATCAATGGTGATATTATTCAATAGGACAGAAAGTAAGAAAAGAAAAGCATTTGATGATTTGGCAATGGAGTGAGGGGGTACAAGTGATATAACCAATGAAAGGGGAGCCTTGGGCATGAGTGTGAAGTGGGGCCATTGGAGAGGGAAAGGTTGAATAATAAAGAGAAGAGAAAGAGAAATTAACTGACAGAACAAGGAAATGAGACTGAGCACAGGTGGAAGAAAATAGCCTTAACCCCTTGGTTAACTCTTCCTCTGAGACTGGAATCAAAGCAATGAAACTGGTATAAACATAGATAATTAAGGAATGAAAGTACTGAAAGTCAGGAGTGTTTCTGCCTAGTAATCCTCAGCTTATTTAGAGATAAAGTCCCCCATAAAGAAAAAGTGGCACTTTCTCTGTGAAGAAGGAGGTAAAGTCTCTCCCCAAGTAAAATGCCTTCTCATGGCAAAGTGAATAATATTACTATTTAAATGAATACCAAATTTAAGCTTATTCATATTATGCTAACTCTAGCTATTTCAAGACAACATCAGAACGTACTTCATTGTTATTTTTCCCTTCTCTATTTCTGCTGTACTACCTGTACAACAGAAATAAGGAAAGGAAAAAATAAATCGCAAAAGTACATGAAAAGTTACAAGTAAATCAAAATCTAGAAATACATCCTTATTTAACTTTATCCCTGCCAACAACAAAATGCAACACAGGTCAACTTATTCTCTAACACCCATCTACTAGATCTAACTCGAGGCCACTCAGAAAAGTTTACTAGCATCTCAAACCTATTTGTCAATGTGTTAGTGAAGATACCATCCATTTCCACTAAGCATATAAAATTGAACTCTGAGATGGTTTTAATGTTATTCAACTTTCTCTACTATGTACCCTTAACAAATCATAAAGAAAACACAAAAGAAGCTTCCCAGAATATACCACTGATTCTGACACTTATACTAAACCTTAATAATCTGGATGGTTCCCAGAAAGGACATATAATTAATTAGATATATTCCAGAGAGTCTCTAAATACCCTGATACTTTTTGAAAGTTTATGTGCACATGATAATTTTTCATGATTTTCATTAGATTCTTGAAAGATCTATATCCCTAAAATGTTCACCAAACTCTGCTTGAAAACCCACGATGAAAGTCAAACTGAATACATGCCCAGTTAAGCCACAGCCTTCTTCATTAGGAAAACTCAGAGAGCCATAAATTTAGCATAAGAAGACATAAGTCATTCTGTTCAGAAGTAGGCTATATCAATTTTTGGCATTTGCTTGTTTTCTTATATGATTTATTTAGAAGAAAAGGTACAAATTAATAACAGACTTTAGCCTAAGTTAAAAAAAAAAAAAAAAAAAAAAGTGTTATAGTACTGAAAAAGAGATACTCCTTATTCTCAACTCTTCTGGCACCACAATAAAATTATCATAAATCAAGGGCACGATAGCCTTCAAAAGTAGACTAAGATCAGCATTGTCCAAACCAGTCTTCAATGGCATATACACAAAATCTAAGCTAAAAATATAATTTTCCATAAACAATCATTCCTCAGTATCCACAGGGTGTCACCAGGATCTCCCTGCAGATATGAATATCTATGAATGCTCAAGTTTCTTATATAAAATGGTGTTGTATTTACATATAACCTACACATATCTTCCTGTTTATTTTAAATCATCTCTGGATTACATACAAAATTGAATATAATACAAAACCTATGTAAATAGCTGTTATACTGTACTGTTTTTAACTTGTATTATTTTTATTTTTGTGTTATTATTTATTGCTTTCATTTTTCTCAAATATATTCACCTACAGTTATTTGAATGTGCAGGTGCAGAGAGATGGTGGTATCTTGTTAAGATACAAAGACCACAAAAAAACACACATACAGAGTTCTCTTTATCAACCACCAGAAGACAAAGACTTTGAGAGAGTAAGGACTACTCCAGTTTTGATTCTGACCAATTTTTTTTAATGTACTAACCTCTTACTGCTATTAAGGGTAATTATCTCCTATGGCAAACCACTCTGATTTCAAAAATAATATTTTCTCAATTTTCAAAAATCTCCAGTTACTTTCAAATTAATATGAAAATTCATTATCACTGTTTTCTTTTAACGGCTAGCCACACTTGGAGGCCTCAATAGTTGCCAAATTTATGAATTTACACAAAATACACACATTCAAGTTGGCATCAAATATGACAAAGCCTTTTCTTTCCCCCTAAATAAGTGCTCTAATCTGCAGAGAATTTTCACATAATAATTGAAACCTGTTCTAAATTTGCTATAGATGTGCAATTAGAAAAGTGTGTCAGGAAGGTAAAGTAGGCCAAACTTGTCAACAGAATAACTTTTTGTGTAAGTTCTTCAAAACATACAATGTAGTCAGTTGAAAACTTTCAATTTACAATAAAAACTCTAGGTATTGATTGTTAGGTAGCCTCTCAAAAAGAAGCAAAAGAGTCTATGAGAGAAAAATAAAAGGTTTTTTTTTTTTGAGACAGAGTCTTACTCAGTCACCCTGGGTAAAGTGTTGTGGTGTCATACCTCACAGCAACCTCAAAATCTTATGCTCACATAATCCTCTTGCCTCAGCCTCCCAAGTAGCTGGAACTATAGGCACCCACCAAACATCCAGATAGTTTTTCAACTTTTAGTAGAGATGAGGATCTCACTCTTTCTCAGGGTGGTCTTGAACTCCTGAGCATAGGTTATCCACCTGCTTCAGTCTCCCAGAGTGCTAGGATTACAGGCATGAGCCACGATGCCTGGACAAAAAATATAGCTTTAATGAGCTAACCATGTCTGATACATCCCAGTCTGTAGTCATCTTGATGTCATGTAGCCATGACATCATGAAGCAACAAAGACTCCCTCCCAATAGAGTTAGGTTCAAAGGTTATAAAACCTTTAAAATTTAAAATCACATAGACCTATATAAAGGAATAATTTAGGTGGCCATCTGTCATTTTTCAATTACAAATAATCAACTTTTCTATATTTTTGGCTAAAGGTTCACTTCTGTTGAGATTCTAAAGAAGAGAGAATAAAAAGAATGCCACATTCCCAATCAGTGAATTGCCTAGCAAAAATTAATTACAGTTTCTAGTAGACCCATCACTGTTGAATATGCTTCCATTCTAGCCTATTATTTCTGTTACACTGCATGATTAATGGCTAAAAAAGGAAAAAAAAAAAAAAACATACTCCACTAGGATAGAAGAATAAAATGTCTATTTTCTAAAATACATGCTGCATATTCATTGTTTTAACATATGGTAGTCAAAATAGGGTCAAGGGCTTCTTCCCTTAGCTGTATGAATGTTTCTCTCTGGATAATTTCTTTGCAAACCATTAAGCAAGGCAGATAGATATTCATAAAACACTTCTGAACAAACTTTTAGAGGACAAATAATCACTTTCCAATGAAATGTTTTCCCAGAGTCATTTACCCAAAGAACTCCTAAAAGATTGATTTTGTAAGTGTGTGTGTGTGTGTTTTGTGTGTATGTGTCATGCCAGTGGGGGTGAACAGGGAGGAGAATAGGCAATGTAACTGTCTATTCAAAAGGTCAGCCTGCCTTATTTCTTTTGAGTAACTATCATGAGCTGAAACTCTGCCTTAGATTATCTCTCAGCATTTTTTACTACTCTATGCTTTTGCCATAATTACATTATCCCCTTAGCTTAGAAAGATATTCAAGTTATGGCCTTATAGGATGAATTTTTAAAACAATCACAGAATGCTTTAGACGTTCAGCTATTAAGATATGTATATCAGCCAGATGCAGTGACTCATCCCTATAATCTCAGCACTCTAGGATGTGAAGGATTGCTTGAGGTCAGAATTTAGAGACCAGCCTGAGCACAATAAGATCTTGCCTCTACCAAAAAGAGAAAAATTAGATAGGCATGATAGTAAGGACCTGTAGTTCTAGCTACTCAGGAGGCTGAGGTAGGAGGATTGCTGAAAGCCAGGAGTTTGAGGTTGCTTTGAGCTAGGCTGAGGCCACAGGTACTGTACCCGGAGTGACAATGCAAGACTCTGTCTCAAAAAAAAAAAAAAAAGCCCAAGTGTGCTGGCTCACACTTGTAATGCTAGTCTTCCAGGAGGCTGAGGCTGAGGTGGGTAGATAGCACTCTGGGAGGCCGAGGTAGGTAGATAGCCTCAGAAGTTTGAGACCACCTTGAGCAAGAGTGAGACCTCATCTCTATTAAAAATAGAAAAACTGGCTTGATACCCATAGTTCAGTGGTTAGGGTGCCGCCTACATACACTGGGACTGGCAGGTTTGAACCCGGCCCAGGCCTGCTAAGCAACAATGACAATTGCAACAAAAAAATAGCCAGGCACTGTGGCAAGCACCTGTAGTCCTGGCTACTTGGGAGGCTGAGGCAAAAGGATCACTTAAACCCAAGAGTTTGAGGTTGCTGTGAGCTGTGACCATGGCACTCTACCGAAGGTGACATACAGAAACTTACAGATTCTGTCAAAAAAAAGAAAAGAAAAGAAGAGAAAGAAAAACTACTCAGGTGTAGACTAGTACCCCATAGTCCCAGCTATTCAGGAGGCTGAGGCAAGAGGATTTCTTAAGTCCAAGAGTTTGAGGTTGCTGTAAGTTATGATGCCATGGCACACTACCCAGGCTGATAGAGTGATGCTTTGTCTCCAAAAACAAAAAAGAGATGGCCATCTATGACTCCTTCTTTAACTAAAGCTAGCTTGTAACTGTTTGACCAATACAATGTGACTTCCAAAGATAAACCAAATAAGGTAATGAAACTTCCACTTTATGCTTAGGAGTCACATGTAAGCACTCAAAGTCAGCAAATCTAATCTTTAAGTCATCCCAACAAAGGTGCTAGAGTTGCGAGTGAAGGGGTCTGCTCCAGATGATTCCAAGTCTTAGTTCTCAGCCACTCCCAGGCTTAAAATCATTCCAGCTGATGCCCTAGACATCTTAGAACAGAGATAAAAGTCATCTTCACTGTGCCCTTATCAAATTCCTGACCCACAGAACTTATAAGCATAAATAATAAAATGGTTGCTGTTTTCAGCTACCAAGTTTTGTGATAATTTGTTATGCAGAAATAGTAACTGGAATATCATGTATCCAAATCTAATTTAAATGCTACCTTATTATTAAACTTACAGTATCTTATACAAATTGTAGGAGATTCCTTACTCCTCTAAACTCTCTTATCATTTTATCTTTATTTCTTCCACAGTATTTATTTGGTACCTTGTATTCCTATTATTTGTGCATGTTTTTCATTTTTCATTAGAAGACAAAGCTCCTTTAGAACAAGATGTTTCAGCTGTGACTATCATAATGCCTACCTATAGGACTTTACATATCATAACTACAATACAAATTTCATGAATGAATGAATGAATGAGCTAATCAGGATGAGATAAGAGACATATTAGTTCTAGGGAGGAAAAGAAATATATACCAGATAGGAAAAGAAAGAAATAAAATGGTTATCAAAAGGATAAAAACAAATAGCAAGTACTTGTTTTTCTTTTGGAAATGTAATAGAAGAATCCAGAATGTATCAGCAAATTTGACTCTATAAAATTTTAAATCTTCAAAGAAAATTAAAGTTTTTTAAAAAGCACAGACTAGAGAAATACTAGCCTCATATGAAAAAAAAAATAGTTTGCTATATACAAGGCTCGAATATTTCATAGAAAAGAATCAAATTCCCAATAACATGATAGAAATTCATGCAAGAGTAGATACAAACCTCTAAATAATACATAGGGAAAGAACATGGGGAAATAGCACTAACATGTTAGGATAGTAGAACTTTAATTCAAAATATCATTAAAATATTCGTAAATCTTCATACAGTCTAGCATGATCTATTAGTAAAAGAGCTATAAACTGTAGCTTAAGGTAATCTTAGAAGGTGATGGAATTGTTCTGCAGCAAGAGTTACATGAATGTTTTAAGATTCATGTACACAAAAATTAATAAATTTTATTATATGTAAGTTTTTTTAAGTTTTTAAACCAGTTTACTGTTATTTTCTACTAAAATTTTTTCTCAAGGAAATCTAGAAGGCTGTAAGAAAACACCACTGAGATAGATGTCTCTCTCTTCTAGTCTATCCTCAGGCCCATTGCTCTGACCCTCCTAAACATGTCAAGTATTTCTTTTTCTTCTTTTATTCTCATTTCCTTATATATCAGTTCCGTTAGCATTATTTTGATAAAGTTTACACGCTCAGCAAAGAAAACACCTGTCAGAGGACACGATTAAAACACTTGCTGAGAGCACAATAATCCTAGCAATTTTCAACTCTATTTTTGCAGGGCCAGTAAGAGCTACCCCCTAAGGTTAGAAGGCACACCACAGGCAGGAGAGCTCTAGAGCCAAACCTCAAATTTGGCTTTACTACATTCTATACACATGGCAGGGGTCTAGAATCATTAAAAAGAAAAAAATAGCTCCTGAATAAACTGAACTATCTATAGGAGAAGTACTAGCACAGAAGGAAACAAGAAAATAAGCAGCTCAGAGTACAGCTCAACCTAGTACCCGAGAAATACAATCACCAGATTCATAAATGAAGTTGTTTAAAGAGACTGTAGAAAGACAAAGAGCCCAAAATCAAATTTCTAAGAATAACATAAAGAGATGCATTTAAGTCTCACTAATTTCTATGGCCTGAATTGCTTATTAAAACAGATTGTATAGTTGAGTGTGGGAGGGTTCTCCTATAATCCCATCTCTCTGGAGGCTGAAGCAAGAGAATGGCTATAGTCCAGCAATTTAAATCCACCTGGGTAACACAGCAAAATCACTTCTCTTAAAAAACAAAAGTAATTAATTAATTAAAATTAAAAAAGAAAACAGATCTAGAGTTTGGTTTCTCACTGACATTAAAGCCATCACTGTGAATACAGTTAAAAAAAAAAAAGCATGTATTTTTTAACACTGAAGCATAAAAATCATAAGGAAAATTTTCTAATGTTTAAAAAATAAATAAATAAAATAAAATACTGACCCTTCAAAAGCTCATACTTTCTAAATCAGTTTGTTTAAAATGTAGTCATGAAAAATGTGGTTGTCATTGTTGAATAAGATGATGAAGAGGTGAACAGTTGGCGTCAGGCTATCGATACCCAAGCTATCCCAATTGAAGACTTCAACTGCCTGATAAAATCATGTAGATCTCAAAACAAACCAGTCCAAAATGCCATACACACATTTACTAAGTGCCTGCTATGTATTGACCACAGTATAAAGTACTTCACGTACAGTACCTTATTGCCCCTCATTTATAAAGAATGAAACAAATGCTTAGATAAGTCATTTGTCCAGTCAATTTATAAGTGAGAGATACAGGTTTTAATCCAGCTCTCCTGACTCACAAACCTATATTCTTTACTACTGAAAATACCACAGAAGTTTTTGTACAACAAAGATCTGACTAAGAATGGATTTATGAATTTATCCTCTCTAAAAACTATTAGAAAATTTATTAAGGGGTAGATTGCTGCCCTGTATTCTATATTATCACTATAACTATATGACAATAATGGGATAAGGCATGCCCTGTCCTAGTTTGCAAGTCAAGTATATATTAAGTAAATGCTTTAATGGTCTTTAAGGGTTTCAGCAATGGAACCAGTCTCCCTTCTCCTAATTCTAGGTCTATTAAAGGGTCTACATTCTTAGACCATTATCTCAAAATGTTCTTATAACCAATATAAAATCAGACTCAAGTTTTTTAAAGTAAAAGTAACTTGGGCTGGTATTAACTCTTCTCATACTATATATGAAATTTGACAACTCAGAATTCTTCCATTTATAAAATGTTATAATAACTTTTATAATTTCATAAGACTTCTATTTATTTGGGTATTAATGATATCTGTTGCCCAAAGGAAGCATTAAAAAATAAAGAATTAAAATGAACAAACCTATCAATCAAGTTTAGGGTAGAGAAGAACTGAATGTGAATAAGCACTCACCAAATTTAGGATGGAATTCAAATAGTAGAAGGAATTATTATCCATAGGCAGAGTCCAAAGATTAATCACATTTAAGTAAAAAATGGACAAGATTTACAACAATTTTAAAACATGTCCTGGGTATCCCTGCTCGCTTGGTATGCCTTATAATGTATTAATATAAGGATTAGAATAGTGAAGATAAATGAGGATATTAAAAACAATCTGGGATGTGGGAAGAACCAGAACTGATTACTCCATATCCTTGAATTTAAACCCTCTAAAATTCAATAATTGGAATTGTTCTTTAGACTGAAGAACCACTAACCTACTATATGTAGTAGAAAATAAATTCCATGGCTCTCAAACTTGATTTAAACAGTACTATGAATTTAGTGTCTTATATATTATATTTAATTATATTTTAGTTATATTTACTTATATTCTAGTAACTTATATCATAGTTGATTTTTAAAAATTAAGGTTCCATGGTTGATTTTAAAAATTAAAAATATATGGTACGGCCAACATACAAGCCAGTTCATGAAGATGCTGACCCCTCACATCCTATAAGCAGGATTTCTAGAACTGAGAGAGAGGGAAAGGCCAGAAGAGAGAAAGAAGATGAAAACAAGAGGGGGGAGAAGAGAAGCAAAGGAAAGGAAAAACAAACAGAAAAACTAACCATGTAAAGAGGTGGGAAGTAAAAAAGAAAGCAATCTTTCTTTTAAAATATCTGTCCTATATTTCAATCACATAGTTGTTATATTTGACTTGAAAAAACATCCATATCCAAGGACGTAAGATAGTAACTTCATAAATACATGTAACATAAGAATACTAACACTCCCAAACTTGTAATGAGAGGTCACTACCAAGTAAACACAAACTGTGATAGCTATTTCCAGTGGTAGTGTGAAAAATACATTTTGCTTTGTCCATCTTTTAGAAAGGCTGACTAGCCATGTCTGACCAGATATAAACTTAATCTGATGACTTAAGGTTGTTCTTGGCTCCCTATATAGCACTGTTTAATAGCACTTAGGCAGTATGTTTACATATTATATTTAAGGCATCATTTCAAATAATCTTTTTCATATTCTTGCATATTTCAGAGGCTAAATTGAATAATAAAAGCACAACCAGACAGTATCTTATTTATGTTAAGAACAATCCATTTCAACCATAACTTAGATCCAAAGTACTGGTCTCAAGGTCAAAGTCAAACGTGAGTTCAGTGAACCAAACCTAATTTTCACATTGGTATGGTACATTTATTCATGATACCTGGGACAGCAGTAAATCCCAGGAATACTACAGTGAAATAAAGTTGTTATTGTGCAAACTATCCAAGAAAAACTTCACAGTGTGGGTCATGTTCCTTTATCTTAAATTTAAGAGAAAGTTAAGTTTCCCAGTGAAATAATTATGATGCCTCTCTGGCTCTATTCCAGGAGACACAATTTTCAGCATTATTTTCCTTCATCGTTCTAACCCCACTTTCCTCCATCGTTTTATGCAGCAGCACAGAAACTCCTCACTCTCTCACCAGAACACGTGCCCAAGTATGAAATAAGTGTGAGAGCCTTCAGAGGTGGCAAGGGTAGGACAGTGTGACATTTATCTAGTAACCAAAAGAAGGTGCTGAAGAACATGTATCCTCTTCTGAACATGAGTATTTGTCTTAAGATTTCAAGGTAAAGGAGATCATTCTGATTATCACAAATTTTCAACCTTTATCTCCAACCTCAAGATTTTTACATTACAAAAAATTACATTTATTTTGTTGCCCATTATAACAAATGTATATGTTCTCTTCTCAATAAGGTATATAGTACTCTAGAAAATTGACTAGGCCTTAATTTAAATTATATATAACACATAATCCCAATCCTATTTTGCTACAGCAATGAATTTGAGTACCAGAGACTCCTCAATTACACCACATAGAGCAGAAAAGGAAATCGATAATGCCATGGATAAGTGTAAAAAGTCCCTTAAATGTGGGGAACTCTTCCTTTGTAACCTGAGAGTTGAAATTTTTCCTACATCATACCCATCAATAAATTCTGTTTGCTATACATATATTCCAAATATAACCAGCTATACTTCTTTTTGTTCAACATATTTTATCAAAATTATTCATACAAAGCTAAGAATACTTAAATTATACACAAATAGTTCTAGAGGGTTTATTGTGAGAAACATTTTCTCCCCTCTTCTTTTTTCCCCTCAAAGCCTGCTCCCCAGAGGCAATCACTCTTTTGATGTTTACCTTTTTATAGAAAATGCTTATGTGTGCTACTCTTTGGGTTAAGTATGGTAAAATACACATTACATAAAATGCACCATTTTCAACATTTTTAAGTGTACTCTTCTGTGGCATGCATTACATTCAAAGTGTTTTGTAAACATCTTCAAACTTCTCCAACTTCATCAGCTGAAGTTCTATACCCATCAAACACTAAGTCACCATCCCTGTCCCAGCAAATGCCAGAAAACATCACCCTACTTTCTGTCTCTATGAATTTGAAAATTCCAGGAACCTCAGATAAGTAGAATCATACTATACAGCAGTACTTTTGTAACTGGCTTATTTTAATTAGTATAATGTTCCCCAGGCTCACCCACTCTGTAGCATTTGAATTTCTGTCAAAATTTCCTTCCTTTAATCCAGGATATGTATATACCACATTCTGTTTATCCATTTATCTGTCCAGAGACACTTGAATTGCTTCTACCTTTTGGTTATTGTAGGTTTTTTTTAGTTTTAAGGATTATCTATTGGCTGTCTACTATAGATAGAAGATACTATAAAAGATACTACAGAAGATAAGGAAAGATTAAAAACCACACCTGTACTCTTAGAGACCACAGACTAGTAGGGAAGACAGACAAGTAAAGCAGTAATCACATTAACAGAGCTTCCCACTGATGTGAGGGCACTAGTGGCTCTCTCCCTTCCCCATTCTCATAACTTAGCCAGGAGCTAGCTCAGTAAAGCTTAGCCCCATCTGAAGAACACTAACTCTGTTTTGCTGATAAAAGTGGCACTGATAGGAAAATCCTCCTAGCTGAGTCACTTCTTTAACTTAATGCATAGCTGACTAGATGGTCTCTGCCCTTCTCCCAACTTCGCTATAAATGATACAAGAGCAGGATCCCTCTCCTGAGGCATGTCTCAGATTTTACACAGCAAAGCTAAACCTATCAGACCTCTTTATAGGATAACAGAAAAAGGTTAGCACTGTGCTAAACTTTCTACCACTATTCTTCTTGCCACCTAGTTTGTTCTTATAATAACATGTTGTTTTGAGTATCATTGTTTTTTAGTAGAAGCCAAGAATCAGTCTCTAAATAATTTAAATCTCAAAACAACTCAAATATGTACCTATATATATGTATGGTGTCAGTAACTTACTAACTGATGGTATAAGTATTGTAATAACTTCTCCTTGCCTTAACTTTCTAAGCAATGGTCTGTTTTGTTTTGTTTCTTGTTTTTCTTTTTATTTGAGACAGAGTCTTACTTTGTCACCCAGCATAGACTGCTGTGGTGTCCTAGCTCACAGCAACCTCAAACTCTTAGGCTTGAGCAATCCTCTTGCCTCAGCCTCCACCACAATACCCAGCTACTATTTTTCTACGTTTAGTAGAGTCAGGGTCTTGCTCTTGTTCAGGCTAGGTAATGGCCTGTTTTAAGATAAACATATCACAAAGCCATGTTCACAAAGTACATTGAGAGTCTACATGATGATTTTCTCTTAACTTTTAATAAAAGGAAAAGTTCTCCTAAAAAGCTGGTATACTTTTAAGCTTAGCCAAAACAAATAAATACTATATATGTCATATATATACACATATATACACATATACATACACCATATGTCTCCTTTTTTGAAAACTGCCATACTGTCCATAACAAGATTTAAGAAATAAATGATTTCTCTTCTCTCACCTCTCCTCAGTATTAGGAGAGGCACTGATTTTTAAACTTAAGGGTTATCTAATATATGTGTGCTTTATATATTCAGGTTCAAAATATTTAGGAAACATATGTAACAGAAATAATTTTTTAAGACAAGCAGAAAAAAAATATGTTTAAAAATGAGATACCACCTTACCTCTAGGTCATCCCCATAGGCAAAAGTATAAGGGGCAAAATCCAGTAGCACCATACCAATTTCTTTGGTGCCAAAGACCACATTTTGTGGATGTTTTCCAAAGCATCATCATACAAGAGGTTTCAACACCAATATTGCTTTTACATGGCAATCATTACGTGGCCTTTGTGAATTCATACAGTAGTACTGTAGTAGATCCAAGTCAAAAGATGTTTGACACAATAAATAAAAGAACATACCTGCTCTAATGAAAACTTAATCAAACAAAGTCAAGTGTTGAAAAAACCATGGTTGACAACTAATCTGACCCAAGTGTCAGTTTTTTTAAAACCAAAGTTACTAAAGGAAGAATGCCTAGGAGACTTCAGTATCTTTTATAGGCAATTGGTTCCTTTCCTTAACATCAATTACATAACACATATAGTTTGCCAAAAGCAAGTCAGAATTTTAAAAGTAAATAAATCTTTCCCTTGTTAAAGGGCCTCACACAGAAATCAACCTAGTCAAGAATGTTTACATTACAAGTGTTATTTAGTCCCACAAAGCCTAAGGCAAACAAATCAAAATAAGAAATACAGAACTTCTCTACTGCACAAATCAATTCCATAACAAGTCAATTCCAGAAATCAATTTTAAAAGAAAAACTAGAAAACGACAGACAATTAACAATTAATGAATTTCTTTAGGCCTTTTTAAAAAAATCACTTCAAGCTAACATGATAAGATATGCATAGTATTAATGCATAATTTAATTTTTCCAAAAATAAGATATGCATAGTATTTTGGAAACACACAGGAAAAGGATCAACATAGAAAATAGGGTAGGATAAGGTAGGAAGGAGGTTTCTACCTGCTTTAATGATGGCTCTGTTTTCCATGGCAGAAGCAGTATGTGTGCTTTCATCAAATAAAATTTTTGAAACAAAAACAATAAGAAATGCAACATGAGAATATGAAAGGTTTTTTTTGAAAATAAAAACACTACTACTTCATTTAAAATTCAATACAATAGTCTCCCTTTATCCACAGGGGATATATTTCAGAAACCTTAGGCAATGCCTAAAACCATGTAAACTTACGTTTTCCCATATATACATACCTATGAGAAACTTTACTTTATAAATTAGGCATAGTAAGAGATTAATGATAACTAATAAAATCAAACAATTATAACAATATGCCAGCATCACTACCCTTGTGCTTTGGGGCCACTATTGAGTAAAACAAAGGTTACTTAAACACAGGGCTAGAAAATTGAGACAGTCCATCTGATACCCAAACGGGCTGCTAAATGACTAACAGGTAGGGTGGGTAGCAACACAGCATGGATACACGTCCCAGGCAGGCCAGCATGGAACAGCAGGAGATCATATCACACTATTCAGAACAGTGTATAATTGAAAACTTAAGAATTGTTTGTTTCTGGAATTTTCCACTATTTTGGAAAAAGTGGAAATTTGGAATATTTCCAATATTTTTTGACCACAGTTGACTATGGGCGACTGAAACCACAGAAAGTAACACCCTAAATAAGGGCGAACTACTGTGTAGCAATAACTATAAAATGGACAATTTTAAAAATTCCTCCCCAGATTCTGCTAAAGAACTCTCCTAGTTTTCACACTTGCACATGTTCTTATTTTTCCATAGCTTCCCAGGAATATGGAAGAAAGACAGAAGACTGAGAGACTTCTAGATAGATACCTTTTTTTTGTTTTGTTTTTAGACAAGGTCTTGCTATATCACCCAGGCTGGTCTTGCACTCCTAGTTTCAAGTGATCCTCTTGCCTCAGCCTCCCAAGTACCTGGGATTATAGGAGTGAGCCACCTCCCAAAGGCAATATACAAATGACCCAATTTAATAAGTACTTCTCTTTGAGATCAAAATACTAAGGGTGTATTAGTTTTCTTTACTGCATAACAAATTACCATAGTACAAATTTAACAGCTTAAAACAATTATCTCAGCATTTCCATGGATTAAGAGTTCAGAATGCTTTTTCTGGTCACTTGTTCAGAGTCCCACCAGGCTGAAATCATGGTATCAGTCAGGGCTATGGTCTAATCTGCAGCTCAGGAGTCCTCTTCTAAGCTCATTCAGGTAGTTGGCAGAATTCAGTTTCTTATGGTTGTAGAAACAAGGTCCCCTTTTTCTTGCTGGCTATCAGGGGTATTATTCTCAGCAACTCAAGACTGGGTACAGTTTCCTCCCATGTGGCCATCTCCAAAACATAGCAATGTGTTTCTTCAAGACCAACAATAGAGCACCTGCTGCAGCTTTGAATCTCTGACTTCTTTATCCTCCTTTAAAGGAGCTCCCCTGATTAAATCAAGTCTGCCAACTCAAGAGGGGAGTATTTTACAGGATGCTACATGTAGAATTCCTATATGTAAAATGTAGGAATCTTAAGGGCTATCTCAGAATTCTGTCTATCACATTTACTCAAAGCAAAGAGCTTCCTAATGATAAAGTTCTAAAGACAACATACAACTTCGCATACAGAAAAATGGATAAGTGACATATAATTCAGATCATCATCAAAGAGTACTTTTTGCATTTATCTTTTGAAAAAACTGGACAAAAGAAAGTTTGAGATTATACTTTTAGGTAAACATTTAGAATGTAATTTGCTCATTAGAGATTAATAAGGAGAAAACTCTTTTAGTGACTTGTTTGGGCTGGTCTATTCCAAAGAGATGCCAATCTACCAACCTGGTTCCACTGTATTGAAGACAAAGTCCACCCATGGATCACTGCAGCAACTCAATGGTAGAAAAAGGAAAAGAGAGATAGTCACCAAGCAAAAGAAGTCACCTACATAATTTCTAGACGAGCCCAGACTAATTAGCATATTAAGAAAAACTTTCTGATGTTTTTTCTCTGTATGATTCTAAAGCCTACTTAAATGAGACAAGAGCAATGTAAAAACAATAAAAAATTCTTCAAAGCCAAAACCAGGATTGTTGAGCTAAAAATAATAATGATCAAGTTCTGAAATAAATAAATAAATAAATAATGATCAAGTTCTAAAATGGCAGCACTGACAATGCTAAAAATGGAATTAATAAATTAGAGGCAAAAACATGGTGGAAAATGACAAAAGGATGAAACTATGAAGAATAATGGATATTTATCTTGCTAGGCCATATCATAGCAGGTTATGACAATAACTAGCTATTCACAAAACCTGTATTTTCTTCCCCCTTATCACACAGCCAGAGTTTATTTCCAAGCTACTGTTGCAGTGTTTGAGTTGTGACCAATGTAAAATTGGCAGAAGTGCAATGCATCACTTACAACCTTGATCCATAAAACCTCCAAGTATTTACTTACTCTCTTTTCCCTTTTGCTGTACCTGGGAAGCCACATGTTAAAGTGGTAGAACCATAAGTTGGAAAGAAAATATTGCAAAAAAAAAAAACACCCCACAAATCAGAAACACTAATCCAAGATTGACATAAGTAAGAAATAAATCACTTCTCCCTTTTTTTTTTTTGAGATAAGGTCTCACACTGTACGTGTGCTACAGTCCAGCAGCATCAACAGACCTGTGCCACAGTTTCCACAGAGGCTCACTTCTGACTCCAACTCCTGACACCTAGATAATTTTTCAGATTTTTCTAGAGACAGGGTCTAACTCTTGGCTAGCTCAAAAACTTGCCCTCAAGAGATCCTCCAGCCTTGACCTCTCAAAGTACTAGGATTACAGGCATAAGCCACCATGCCCAGTCCTACTTTTCTAACATCTACTGACTCAAAATATTTACTGAGCATTTACTATGTGCAAAGTACATGGTAGTTTCTCTACTTTCCAAATACTACAGAAGATTTTAAAATGTGTTTAAGATATCTTTACTAAAGGATTTTATTATACCATAGATTAGGATAATAACATATATAACAAGAACTATTACTGAGATGAAAAATTTTATAGGAAGAATAAAGACTTATCAGTTAATTAAGTCTCAAATTCACAACAGATTTATTCATCATATCTTTATATGACAAAAGTATAGCAAACAGCTAATAGTTTACACAAATTAAGTACCTGAGCAAACAAATTCATCTCAATCTGACCTGAATTCTACTACAGCATCTGACCTTTACAAGTTGCTTAAAATTGACCCAGGTCACTTACTTCCACTGGGCCTTAATTTCCACAAATAAATGCAGAACAAGACCAGCTAACCTCACATTAAATAAATAGATTTTTCTTACATCAAAAGGGAAGTAAATATAATTTTAAAACAGAATAAACTTTTAAAAAGACAGCTTCCACAGAGGCTTTTTACTATACTCTCCTGTATTTTGAAAGTTTAGCAAAAAATTAGTCAATCACAAAAAAGACTTATCTTAAAAGATACCCTCCTTCCTGTATTCCAAATATATACCCAGCAATGAAAGGATGTATTTTCAATGATTAATTTTGTTTCTTTACCACCATTAACAATGATATGATATAATTATTTCAATCAGGTTTATAATCAACTAGTTTGTTTTATTTTCTTTTATAAAATATTAAGAAGGTACAAATATTTTTGTTACATGGATACCTAGAATAATGCTTAAGTTGGGGCCTTTCCTGGTGTTTGTCACCAGGATAGTGTTCACTGTACCCAATTAATAACTTTTATCCCATACCTCCTTTCCTACCATTCCTTGCTCTCGGTTTCCAATGTCCTTTATATCTCTTTGTGCCTGTGTGTACCCATCATTTAGCTCCCACTTATTACAGAGTTTTTGATACTCTACTCTTAACATACTCTGCTTAGGATAATGAGTTCCAATTCCATCCAGGTTGCTGAAAAACATATTATTTCAATCCTTTTTATGGTTGAGTAGTATTCTATGGTGCTAGAATGGTGTGGTATATCACATTTTATCTACTCATGAAATTTTTTTTTTTGAGACAGAGCCTCAAGCTTTCCCCCTGGGTAGAGTGCCATGGCATCCCAGCTCACAGCAACCTCCAACTCCTGGGCTCAGGCGAGTCTACCGCCTCAGCCTCCCAAGTAGCTGGGACCACAGGCGCCCGCCACAACACCCGGCTATTTTTTGGTTGCAGCCGTCATTGTTGTTTGGTGGGCCCGGGCTAGATTTGAACCCGCCACCTTGGGTGTACATGGCTGGCGCCTTAGCCACTTGAGCCACAGGCACCAAGCCTATCTACTCATGAATTGATGAGCACTTGGGTTTATTCCAATCATATCAACTGTGAATTATGCCACAATAAACATTCAAGTATAGGTGTTTTTTGATAAAATGATTTATCATATTTTCCTTTGGGTAGATACATAGCAGTGGGATTACCGGATCAAACAATAGGTCTACATTTAGTTCTTTGAAGAATCTCCTTACTGTTTTCCACAGAGGTTGTACTAATTTGCAGTCCCAACAGGAGTATACAACTGTTCCTAACTCTCTGCATCCATGCCAGCATCTGTTGATTGTTGACTTTTTAATAACGGCCTTTTGATGTGGATAAGATGATATTTCATTATAGTTTTAACACGCATTTCCCCATACTGATGTTGAGCACTTTTTCAAATATTTTCAGGCCATTTCTATTATCTTCTTTTGAAAAACTTATGTTCATGTATTTTGACCACTTTTTGATGGAGTTATTTTTTCTTTCTAGCTGATTTGTTTTGAATTTTTTGTAGATTCTGATGTTAGCCTTTTGACAGATGTAAAGTTTGTAAATATATTCTCCCACTCTGTAGGTCATCTGTTGACACTGTTAATTATTTCCCTTGTTGTGCAGAAGCTTTTTAATTTAATAAAAGTCCCATATATTAATTTTTGTTGTTGCTGTTATATGCCTTTGGGGTTGTAGACAAATTCTTTGCCTAGACCTACGTTAATAAGAATTTGTCCTATGTTTTCTAGAAGAAAACAAGTTTCATGCCTTAAGGTCTTTTATCCATCTTGAATTAATTTTTGTACATGATGAGAGACAGGAGTCCTGTTTCATTCTTCTTTATGTGGCTATCCAATTTTCCTAGGACCATTTATTGAAGAGTGATACCTTTCTCAAGTGTTTGCTTGGTTAAAGATCAGTTGGTGTAGATATACCATTTTATTTTGGGGTTCTCTATTCTGTTCCACTGGTCTATGTCTCTACTATTATACCAGTACCATGCTGTTCTGGTTACTATAGCCTTGCAGCATAATTTAAAGTCAGGGGATGTGATGCCTTCAGATTCACTCTTGTTGCTTACCATTGCTTTAGCTATTTAAGTTCTTTTTTTGTTCCGAAGGAAGCTTAGGACTTTTTTTAATGTCTGTGAAATAATATGTTGATATTTTGATGCGAAATACATTGAATCTCTAAATCATTTGGGGCAGTGTGGGCATTTTAATGATGTTAATTCTACCAGTCAATGAGAATGGGATGTTTTTCCATTTGTTTCTATCGTCTGTGATTTTCTTTCAGTGTTTTAAGTTTTCCCTGTAGAGATCTTTCACCTCCTTTTGCATTTTTTTGCATAATATTTTGCATTTTAATGGTATTAGTTGTAACATCTGTTTTTTTCATTTCTAATAGGTTAAGTTTATCCCTAGGTATTCTACTTTCTTTGTATTTATTGTGAATAGCATTAAGTTTTTGACTTAACTATCACTTTGATTGTTACTAACTTGTGTGCACTGACTTTATAACCTGAAACTCTGCTGAATTTATTTCAATTCTAGGAGTCTTTTGGTGGAGTCTGTAGGGTTTATGTCAGCACCAGGGGTAGCTTGGCCTCCTCTTTCTGGATCTGAATATCCTTTATTTGTTTTCTTTCTCTTGCCTCATTCCTCTGGCTAGGACTTCCAATACTATGTTGAATAGAAGTGGTGACATTGGACACCCTGGTCTTATTCCAGCTCTTAAGGGGAATGCTTTCAACTTTTCCCCATTCAGTATTATGTTGGCTATAGGTTTGTCATATATGACTTTTATAATTTTGAGGTATTATAATTTTATTTTATTGATCCTTTCATCTTTTTTTATTTTACTGATCCTTTACCCCTTCTATGCCTAGTTTGTCAGGGATTTTTATCATGAAAGGATACTGGATTTTGTTGAATCTTTTTTTCTCCATCTATTGAGATCACAACATGGGCTTTGTTTTTGCTTTTATTTACATGGTGAATAATGGTTTTTTTTGTTTTCTTATGTTCAGTTATCCTTGCATCCAAGGGATGCATGGTGAATTATCCTTTTGATGTTTTTGAATTTGGTTTCCCAGTATTTTGTTGAAGGTTTCTGAATCTGGATCTACGTTCATGAGGGATACTGGTCTGTGGTTGTTTCCTTTCCTGGCTTTGGTATCAAGAACCTACTGGCTTCACAGAAGGTGTTAGCTCTCCTTCTTGATGTTATGGAATAATTTCTGTAGAATAGATACCAGTTCTTCTTTGTAGGTCTGATAGAATTCATCTGTGAATCTGTCTGATGCAGGGCTTTTTCTTTGGTTGGGAAATTTATTAGTGCCTCCACATTGCTGCTCATTATTGATATGTTCAGGATTTCTTCCTAAATCAAGTTTGGGAGTTCATATGTTTCCAGAAATTTATCCATTTCTTCTAGGTTTTCTAGTTTGTTTGCATAGAGGTTTTTGTAGTATTCATGAATAATATTTTGCATTTTAATGGTATTAGTTGTAACATCTGTTTTTTTCATTTCTAATAGAGTTTATTTGAGTCCTTGCTCTTCTATTTCTGGTTAATCTAGCTGGTTGCTATAGATTTTGTTTTCTTGCCAAAGAACCAACTTTTTATTTTACTGATCCTTTCATTGCTTTTTTGGTTTCTATTTCATTTAGTTCCACTCAGAGCTTTATTTATTTATTTTCTTCTGATGACTTTAGGTTCAGTTTCTTCTTCTTCTTCTAGATCCTTGAGATGTTTAATTAGGTTGTTAGTTTGTGATCTTTCTGTCAAGGCATTTAAGGCAATGAATTTTCCCCCTAGGACTGCTTTTTCCATATCCTATAGATTTTGAAAGCTCATGTCCCTTTTGTAGTTTAGATCAAGGAATCTTTCATATTCCATCTGAATTTCATCATTGTCCAGGGATCATTCAGCAGCAGATTGTTTAATTTCCATGACTTTGTGTTGAATTAACTTCTAGTTTTACTCCACTGTGGTCTGAGAAGATACATGGTATGACTTTAATTTTTTTTTAATTTTCTGAAACTTGTTTTATGGCCTAAAATTTGCTCTATCTTGGAAAATGTCCCATGTGCTAATAAGAAGATAATGTATTTAGTAGTTTGGGGGTAGAATGTTCTCTAAATGTCTGTTAGGTATATATGTTCTATAGTCTTATTTAACTCCACTATTTCTTTATTCACTTTCTACTTCAATGATCTGTCCAGTTCTGTCAGAGGGGAAGTTGAAGTCCCCAGCTATTAAGATGCTACTCTTTATTTCTATGCTTAGAATCTGTGTGCTCCTGTGTTACATATATATATTTAGGACTTTTATGTCTTCTTGTTGAATTACTCCTTTTACCATTAAATAATAATCATCTTTATCTTTTTTTACCATTGTTAATTAAAGTGTATTTTGTCTGATATGAGAATGGCTATGTCTGTTAATTTTTTATTATCTATTTCCATGGAATATTTTTTTCCACCCCTTTACCTTAAATCTGGGTGTCCTTGTGCATTAGATGTGTTTCCTGGAGACAGCAGACATTTGGGTTGTATTTTTTTTCATTCAACTAGTCTATGCCTGTTAAGTGGGGCATTCAAAATGGGGCATTCAGACCATTCATGTTGAGTTTTAGTACTGACATGTGGGATGCTGTTCTGTTCATCATGTTGGGTGATAGCGTAACTGTTTTGTTTTCCTTCTTGTGCTATTGTTTTATAAGAATTGTGAGGTTTTAATTTGGGAGTATATTTACAGTGGTTTATATCTACCATGCTTTTCCATATATAGTACACTTTTGAGCATTTCCTATAGTGCAAGTCTAGTAGTCTCAAACTTCCTTAGTTTTGCTTATCTGGAAAAGTCTTCATTTCTTCATCATTTATGAAACTTATTTCTGCAGTATACAAAATTCTTGGCTGGCAGTCACTCTGTTTAAGAAAACTAAAAATAGGGCTCCAATCGCTTCTGTCATGTAAAGTCTGTGCTGAGAGTCTGCTATTTGCCTGCTCGGTTTTCCTCTGTAGGTTAGTTGCTGCTTTTGTCTTGTCAGTTTGTCAAATTATCTTCTTCATTTTGACATTGGCCAGGGTGCTGATTAAGTGTCTTAGATATGTTCTTTTTGCCTGAATCTTTCCAGTGTTTGATGACCATTTTTTTTTCTTTTGAGACAGAGCCTCAAGCTATCCCCCTGGGTAGAGTGCTATGGCATCACAGCTCACAGCAACCTCCAACTCCTGGGCTCAAACAAGTCTCCTGCCTCAGCCTCCCAAGTAGCTGGGACTACAGGCGCCTGCCACAACACCCGGCTATTTTTTGGTTGCAGCCATCATTGTTGTTTGGCAGGCCAGGGCTGGATTCAAACCCGCCACCTTAAGCATATGTGGCTGGCACCTTAGCCACTTGAGCCACAGGCGCCAAGCCTTGATGACCATTTTGTATCTGGATATCTGAATCTCTCACAATACCAGCTAAATTCTCTGCAAAAATTCCCTCAAATAGGTTTTCCTTGCATTTTCTTTTCCTCCCTCTGTGATACCTATAATTTATATATTGGATCACTTCATATAGTACCATATTTCCCTGTGTGATTGCTCATTCTTCTTTTTTTTTTTCCTGTGCCTTCGGCTGACTGGGTTAGTTTAAAACCTTTATCTTCAACCTCTGAGATTCTTCTGCTTGGCCTAGCCTATTGTAATTTATAATTTCCTAAATCAGCGGTTCTCAACCTGTGGGTCACAACCCACAGGAACTGTATTAAAGGCTTGCGGCATTAGGAAGGTTGAGAACCACAGCCCTAAATGACTCTTTCATTTCTTTAAGTTATGATATATACTTTCTAACGTTATCTATCTCTTTAGTGAGTTTTTCAAATTTTTCATGAATGTGCTGAGATTTCTGTTGTTATTTCATTGTCTTGTTTTTCAACTGTCTTTACAATTCCATTCATCTTGTTTGACTTCCATATTCTGAATTCCATTTCTGATGTTCAACAGTTTCTTTTGGTTGGGGTCCATTGTTATGGATCTATTGTGATCCTTTTGGGGTGTCAAACTAGCTTATTTTTTAATGTTGCCAGAATTCCTTTCCCAGTTTCTTCTCATCTGAAGAGTCCTATGCTCTCTTCTCTTAGCATAGGACTGATAGGTTTGTGGTGCACCTGTTCACCTTTGCTGGAAACTCTCATACTTAGTAAGAAGGAGGAGAAATATCTGGATAGTACTTTTGTGTTCTACTCCAGAGGACTGACCCAGGAAAAGAGGATGCAGGAGAGCCTATAACACAATTGTTCTCCTACATCATCCTGTCTCCCTGTAGTTGTCACAGTCCAAGCCAGTGTTGGGGGATATCCGTTCAGATTGGTGGGTTGCTCCCCAGGCTACTGTTAAAAATTTTGGCAGAGGATTGGGCAAGTCTCTTGTCCACAAAAATAGGTAATATGACTTGGCTGACCAGGTTGTGGGACTGCAGACAGCAATGGGGCATGCCATTGGACCTTGAGCAGTGCCTGGACATGTCACAGGATTTTGGCTAGTATCTGGGTCGCTCTTGGGATTTTGGCAGGAGCCTGCGCGTGGTATAGGATGTTGGCAGGCACCTGGGTTGTGGCTAGCACCTGTGCAGTTTGCAGGACCTTAAAGGTACCTGAGCACAACACAGGATGATAGCAAGCAGTGAGTCAGGTCCTAGAATCTTGATTGATGCTGAGCATGTCATGGGACTGCAGCCAGTGGCAGGATGGGTTATGGGAACTTGGAAGGTACTTGTATGGGTGACAAGACCTTGGCAATGCCTGAGCAGGACACAGAACCTTGGCAGGTGCCTGAGCCAGTCAGGGGTCTTGGCTTATGCCTGAGTGGGTTGTAGGACTAAACCCAGCAGCAGGCTGCCTTCCTAGGCCACAGGGGCTGGACCACCCACAACTGGTGAAGCCAGGATGCTATGTGGAGCCCTTTTGGGGAGTTGCAGTGGCTGGAGCTCTCACTCTGTCCAGGTCCTACTGTGGTAGCTGGTACAGTGTTACTCAGGTAGCAATGGCAGCACTACAGAAATCTCAACTAGTTTTAAACTCTGCATTTTATAAAGTATAACAATGACCAAATTAAAAAGAAGAAGGAGTGGGTAAATATCTGTATTCATCTAGAAAAGGGTAAAGTGGCAAATCTCTTTTACTACATCAAGGAAACATCACAGATCTACCCTTGAATATATTATCAAGGATAGCTGAGACCTAAAATATGATTCAAAATCTAATCTATTCCCTCATTTCCAATAGAATGATAAAAACTACAAATGACCTATACAAACATGCTGTTGTTTATAAAACAAAATACTCTCTCCATAAACAACTGAATTTTATCAATTTATTGTTGTAGGCTACATCATCAAGTATATTGAGAAATTTTAATAAAACCAATGTGATAAACTTCAAAAGAACAAATATTATTGCAAATCATTACTGCTCTTTCATTCACAAAAGACGAAAGAAATTCAGATGTTCCTCAAGGCTTTGGTGACTGAAAGATAATTTTTAAAATCTAAATACTTATAACACATTTGTTAATTTATAAGCTGTGAAGAAAGCCCTTTCTGTGATCATAATTTATACCATTGCCCAATTAGCCTTTTTCATGACACCTGTTAAAAATTATAAATATTCATACATAACATGACATCTTGCTTACATAGTAAACAATCAGCCAAAGGCACTTGCAACATAATTTAGGTCATTAACTAGAAGGAGAACTTTAAAACATCTTGAGCTTCAAATTTTATCCAAAGTCAAGGGAAATATTCAAATAACAGAAAAATTGCTTCAAATCTCCAAAATAAACCATCATAGTCAGTATTACTGAACATCCATAGAGCAAAACAAAAGTCAACTGCTCTGTTAAAAAAAATAAAAAACAGTTTTAATCCTATGTTTCCATAAAGATGAAGGCTTTCCCTAAAATGATAAGAAACAATTAAGACCCTTGGCACAGAGAACCCTGTGTTTAACTGAATACTTGCAAAGCCATTGGAAAACCTATCATAAATCCAAGACCTACTTGCTTCATGGCAGTCTCTCCAATTTTGTCTGAATGCTTGCGGATGCTCTCCAGAAAATCTTTGAGATCAGACATAGAGACATCCTTTATTTCCTCTCGAAGCTTCGGGATGTTATCCACCATCACCTTGCAGAATCGATAGTGGCTTACTTGTGGCAGATAGGTATGCTCTAGATGTTCCAGAGTTTTCAGGGCAGGATAATGCCTACAAAAGGAATTAATCACCTTTAGCTCAACTCAGTCTTCTTCAGGGTTACAGATAGATTCCTCAGACAATATGTCTACCCTGATTTGGGTTTTCCTGTACATAAAGACAAATCCAGTATCAATTTTTAATAAAAATATCTATTTAAAAAATCAAATTATTAAAGCAATATGCTTTCAAAGACTAGTAAATTATAACAAAAAATAATTTTTTTTGAGACAAGATGTACTCTAGCTTTTGGTGACAGAGTAAGATTAAGTATAGCATCTATTCTCATAAGTTTAATTTCTGATACATTGTCTATCAGAGGACAACACATGAAACAGATTTCTGCAGCAGGGAGATGAAACGGGAGCCTATTTCATCCACTGTATACATCAATCTGGCATTACAGTACCTCTGGGAACAGTGCTCCAATTAAAAAAAATTGATCTTACAAGTATAATCATAATCATTTTTAAAATTATAAATATGTATACATGTATAAATTATGAATATATATGGATGTGACATATGTATATACAGAATACACACCAAAAAAAAGTTCAGAGAGAGATATACAAAAATGTTAACCATGAGTTCCTTCCCTTGAACAGTAACATTATGAGCGATAAATTTTCTTCTTTATACTTTTAATTTCCATATTTCCCATGATATACTCAGAGTATAGAAAAAATTCAGTTCCATCTCAATAAATGAAAAAGAATTACAGCTGTAATTCTTTGGACTTTAAGAGTGATTTTCACAGCAAAAACTTAAGTTTTTCTCATTCCAATGAACACAGTACTATAGACATTAAAGACTAGAGACTGGTTTTACTTGTTCTATTTCTTTGCTTGTTTTCCTTCATATGTTCCAAAAATAAAATCTTAGTCCAAATAAATGGAGGGAAGAAAAATTCTATTCCTTCTAAATTTAGAAATAAAAGTACAAATATAGTTAAATCTGAAATAGTTGTTTTTATTAAAATTTTATAGGCTCAAGAACAATACAATTCACATGGTTTAATGTAAACAGAATGGTGTTTATACTACAATTAGGTATGAAGAACTATGTGCAATAACATGCAGTTCCTCTAGAGAGAAACTTTAGAATGGATAAAAAGCCAAAAATTAAGCTAAAAAGATAAACACACTTTGGGGTTTAGTTATGTTTTGGAACATTGTTTATAAAATGAGAAAAATCCACCAACATTGCCTACAGACATAAGGCACATTCTCTGATGAGATGCATGGCTCATGCTGAAAACATCTGGTCTGCCACATAGCTCCACATTTTTCAAAGCTAATTAGTACAAACCCCTGTGTTTCCTGGTAACAAAGAATGTTACCTTATTTCTCATTGTCCCTTCCCCTAACATACACATTTCCTACTGTAATAAATCAACAAGATTATTCAAATTTCTTGTCTTTTCAAATATGAGTAACAGGTTAAAGAATGACAGCCAATTAAACACCTGGATAGCAAACACCAAAAATAAAAAAACAATTTCTAGTAGCTCTGGGAATCCAAAACTAGACTTTCATGTTACTTTCAACAAGCTCCAAATATTATTAAAACTGAATCAAAAGCCAAATTCCTAAGTTTCATTTGCACATATACTCATTCTCTCGCCTCCTCCCATACAGGCTCTCTACCTAATAGAGATGAAAGTGGAAATAAAGAAAATAAAAGCAAAGAATAACAAGGAAGAATACAGGAAAAGAGGACTAAATAATCCTATAAACTGAATACCTGAGATCAGAACAACTTATACATGGTTGAATGCATTAGTGAGAAGAGGAATGTTGATTCTAGGCAAAGTAAATTTTGATACTTTCTCACCATGGTATGGAATTCTTTCCCAATGATGGTTTTTTTCATTGTAATAAGTGATCCTTCAGAGCAAATCACAAGTATGTATAAGAAACTTTTATAAATTTAGACTACAAAATATGAAATAAAAGCTTTTACTGCATGAAAATATTAGTGACTTTCCTAACCAAAGATCATCATTAGCAAATATTCAATCCATTCTCTGTGCTAGAGATAGAAAAGATAGTTATCTTTTCTTTAGGAACATAAAACCTAGTAGTATAATCAGTATTTATAGCTTAAAAAAAAAAAAAAGGTAAAATTTCAGCCATGAAAGTCTAACAAGGAACAGACATGGTCTCCCTCTTTATAAACAAATAGAATACTGGGTAAAATACAAAAAACAACTGTTTTCAGACACTGAGCACTAGGTAACACAGAACTGTACCCCTAAAAAAAAGGAAAACAAACAAGGCAAGTTTAGTAATAACTTGGCTTATCTACCTACAGGTAATTTCTAAATCATGAACACAGCCAGGGAAAACTTAAATAGCTAGCTCATCAGCCTTGCTGACTTTATGAGTCAGAAATAGTAGTTCAGGAAAGTTGAGGTAGTTTGAAGTTTTGCAGCACCTTTTTTCACCCAAAAAAGGAAGCAATACAAAGAAAGAACTACAGAAAACTACACAGGGGTCTCCTTTAATCTTCTGAGTACCAGCACAAGCATGAGAAAAGTAAAATTTCTACATGGAAAGTAGGGAAGGGGAGTGGAAGACGGAAGTGAGAGAAGGGAAAGGGAGATCAACCCAGGGTAATTTAAGATGAATACTTCAAGGAACTCAGACAAGGAAGAGAAATACTGGAACTGTTTCTCTGTGAGGAGAAACCGTGAAGAGTTCCCAGGGACTCCAGAATTATTCAGAGTAGATTACAGAGGGTCTTATTAGTAAAGTCTTATTTAAAAGCTAAACATTCCTGGAATGAAGGCAGGCCTAGAAGAGCTTAAAAATGGGGTTTGAGTCCAGGCACCTGTAATCCTAACACTCTGGGAGGCCAAGGCGGCTGGATTGCTTGAGCTCACGAATTGAGACCAGCCTGAGGAAAAGCAAGACCCTATCTCTACAAAAAATAGAAAAACTGAGGCAAGAGGATCTCCTGAGCTCAAGAGTTTGAGGCCGCTGTGAGCTATGACATCACAGCACTCTATCCAGAGCAACAATTTGAGACTGTGTCTCAAAAAAAAAGGAGGGGTTTGAAAATATCAGATAGATCTTTAACCTACTGAACTCTTTGCCAAAACAAAGCCCAACACACTCTTCAAAAAAAAAAGCTACCCCCCCAAATCCAGATACTCATCAACATACCATAATATCCATTGTCCAATCAAAAATTACTAGACGTGATAAGAAGAATAAAACTTAACCTATAACCAGGAAAAACAAAATTGATCTGCAGAAAAAGATCCCATAATGCCAGAAGAGGAAGAATTAGCAAAGAACTACATGACAACAAATATTAGAACTATGTATTTAAAGAAATATACAAAAATAATAAGGGAAATAAAACATAGAAAACTAAATGCAACTTCTGAATATGAAAAGTATATTATCTGAAATGAAAATTTACTGTGTGGAAAACATTATACAATGTAAATGAGAGAGAATGAGATCAGTATATTTGAGCACAGTAATAAAACCATTTTCAAAGGACAAAGAGAAGAAAGACTCAGATAAATAAAATAGATCTTCAAGTCACCCGTGGGATTATATCAAGCTGTCCATCACAGATATAATTGAAGCTTCAGAATGAAAAGACAGAAAAAATGTTTAGAAAACTAATGTCTGAACATTTCCAGATTTTATAAAAACTGCAAACCCACAAATCCAAGAAGCCAAATAAACCATAAGCAGATAAATATACACGTGTACACGTATGCACACATATTTGCACCAAATCAAATTGCTGGATACAAATGATAAAGATAAAAGCTTTTAAACAGCTGGCAAAAGTCACACTACCTCCAGAGAGACAAGGGTAAGAGTGTTTATATTCATCTCCTCAGAAACTACACAAGTCAGAAGAAAACGAAATGATATCTTATGAATTAAGATAAATAAATCTATAAATCTACAATTCTATGTCCATCAAAAATATTTTTCAAAAATGAAGATGAACACCCACCACAATTGCTATAATCAAAAAGATAGACAATAATAAGTACTGACCAGGATGTACAGACATTAGAATGTCCATATGCTACTGCTGAGGAGACAAAAGGTATAGATAGCTGCTTTGGAAACAGTCTAGCAGTTCCTCAAAAAAATAAAACACAGAGTTACCCTATGACCCACCAATCCTACTTGTAAGTATATTTCCAAGAAAACTGAAAGTACATGCCTCCACAAAACCTTATAAATGAATATTTATAGTAGTATTACTCATAATAGCTAAAAAGGGAAAATAACCCAAATTTTCATCAAGAAAAGATAAAATGTGGTATACTCATTACAATGAAAAAGTATATGGTTATAAAAAGGAATAAAGTAACAATACATGCTATGACATGGCTGAATCTTGAAAACTTTATGCTACATGGAAAAATTTAGACACAAAAGGCCACATAGTATATGACTCTATTTATATAAGATATTCAGAACAAGCAAATCTATGGATATAGATTAGTGATTAGAGAGTAGTGTAGTGGGTGCCAGGGCAAAGGAGAAAGAGAAATGAGCACAAGATTTCTTTGGAGGGATAATAAAAATATTCCAGACTCAGGTAGTAGTAATGATGGCACAATCCTATGAACGTACTACAAACCACTGAATTCTGCACATAAAAATGTTATAAAATATAAATTATAACTCAATTTTTTAGATGAGGATAAAATAAAGACTTCATATATATTGTATTTGTTTGTCTACCAGTAAGATGCTTATAAAAAAGGAAATATTGTATTTCTAAGAGAATTCATAACCAGCAACTGACCTCACAAGAAATATTGCAGGAAAATATTATAGGGAAAAATAACACCAGATTAAATAAAAAGTGCAAGAAGTGGTAAATATGTATGCAAACAAAATATTTTTCTCTTATTTTTTAATTTCCTCAAAAAGTAAAAGAGTATTTATAACAAAAATGAACATATATTGTAGGCACTATACCATATAGCATAATAATACAACATACTATAATATCCATTCTGCCTCTCATAAAATCTAATTCTGCTTCTTCTGGCATTTTGTGATCTTTTTCTGCATACTGACTTTGTTTTTCCTGGTTACAAGTAAGTTTTATGCTTCTTATCATGTCTATTAATTTCTGATTAGATAATGGATATTATGGTATGTTGATCCAACAGATCTCCTGTGGGTATAAACCCTAGAGTCACAGAAATGGCATCACCTGGGAGTTTAGTAGAAAATGCAGAAGAGGATAAAAAGAAAGCATGTCATTATACATATCTCACATTGTGTGTGATTTAGTACAATACTAAAGATCCACTGTAAGTTAAATGTATACATTATAAAGCTAGAATCAACCACTAAGAAAATAAAATATAGTCAAATCTCTGTATCCACACAGGTTCCACATCCATAGATTCAAACAGGAAATATTCAGGAAAAAAATTAAAAGTAACAATACAACAATTCAGGATGAAAAATATTCAGGAAAAAAATTAAAAAGTAACAATACAACAATTTAAAATAATGCAAATTAAAAACATAGTGTAGTTTTATTTCCATATCATTTACATTGCATTAGGTATTATAAGTAATCTAGAGATGATTTTAAAAGTATACAAAAGGACATGGATAAGTCATATGCACACCACAGTATTTTCTATAAGGAACTTGTGCCTCTATAGAGTTTGTTATCCATGGGGTCCTTTAACAAATACCTTGAGGATACTGAAGGGGCAACTGGAAAACAAAGAGATATAGATAATAAAGCATTAGTAAATATAAAATGAAATCCTAAAATATAGTCAACTAATTGAAAAGACAGGAATAGAAAGAATAAAGAACAGGTAAGACAAATGAAAAATAAATTAGAAGATAGTAGATTTAAACTCATTATTGATAACCACATTAAATCTAAGAGATCTACATAATGTAATTTAATAACAGAGATTGTCAGATAAAACAGCAAGCTCATTCTACAAAATAACTGGCCTATAATCTTCAAAACTAGCAAAGTCATAAAAATCAAGGAAAGAATGAATATAGTTCCAGACTGAAGAAAAGAAGAGATAAGACAGCTAAATGCAATACATGACTGGAACTGAATTATTTTGCTATAAAGAACATGAATGAGACAACTGGCGAAACTTGAATTGGCTAAGAGGATTAGAAGCTAGTAATACATACATCAATGTTAATTTCTTTTCTCTATGGGAGAATGTCTTTATCTGTAGGAAAGCACACTAGAGAATTTGGGAAGGATGGTGCATCTTTTTAGCAACTTACTTTCAACTGGTTCAAGAAAAAAAACACATTTATATTGAACTTAAGAATGTTTAAAATTAAAAATTCTTGAAACCCACAAAAAAAATTGACTATATCAAAACTTAAAACTACCATTCAACAAAAAATATTAACTTTACAAATTTAAGAGATAAATCACATCCTAAAAGATAGTATTTGCAACATATAACAGGAAAAGGCATCCAGAGTATATAATGAATTCCTATGTATGAAAAAGAAAACAGCAGACAACCTAAGAGACAAATAGGCAGAGAAGAGAGAAAACCCCAAATAATAACAAAGTGAAAAATGATAATAGTGATCTTCACTTCACAATCATGAGGCTGGCAAAAATAAGAAGTTTGACAATATAGATATTACCAAAAGGTAGAATATCAAGACGTTCCTTAAAATGACAGTGATAGAGTAAATGGGTAAATCATTTTGGAGAATAGTAAAATCAAAGGCATTTATATCCTTTCCTTGATCCACCTGATCTCCTCTGGGTATAAACCCTAGATTCACAGAAATGGCATCACCTGGGAGGTTAGTAGAACGTGCAGAATCTCAGGAATGGCCCCAGACCTACTCAGTTAGAATTTACATATAACAAGTCCCCATATGATATACATAGATACATTTGAAGAACATCACTCTGAAGAAACTTTAAATGTAAGTATGAAGATACATGAACAAGGACATTTATCACACAACTGTGTGCCGTTAACACACAGCTAGAAACATACCAAATGTCCATCATAGTATTTATCAGGATAATTACCCTATCATAACACCACCCCAAATTTAGTGGCTCAAAACAAAAATTTAAAACTTACTCATGTTATACATTCATAACAGGTTGGCAGGGAAGCTCTGCTCATAAAAGCTACTCCAGGACTCAACTACTACCTTGAAAGTTGCAATTTGTCAAGACCATGAGAAAATAAGAGAACTCCGGAGGGAGCTGAACTAGAAATTAAATGCTAATTCCCAAAGTGAGAAATATCACTTCTCTTCACATCTTATCTGCCAGCAACAGCCACATGGTTTAACCCACACGAAGGGAGTCCAGGAAATATAATCTTCCCTTGAGCCAAAAGAAGGTTGAGCTAGAAATATTGGCAAACAGCACTTACAACTGGAATTTAGGAAAAAAGATGTGGATTACTAATATAATGGACTATCATAGAGATTAAAAATGAGCAAACTAGATCTACAAATATGAAGAAAATAAGCTGTCTACTAGTCTGCAAGCCCCATAAGGGAAAACATTTTTGTCTATTTTTGCACATAATTTCCCTAATAACAAGCACATAGTATATAGTAGGTACCCAATTCATCTTTGTTGAATGAAGAGACACATCTTAAAGTGAGGACTAGGAAAAAGTATCCAATGTACACACCCCTATTATGAAACCAATTTATGCCTTTTATATGAAAGCTATAACCAAATAGCCTAAGAGTGAAGGGAGGGGCGAATAGGTGGAGGGAGGGAGATTGGAGGGATCATTTTTGAGGTTTATCTTACGGGGGTACAAGTGAATCTCTCTAAGAGTAGAATGAGAACATTTTAAAACAATAACTGAGAAAATGACACAAAGGCTGTGTTGATCAGTTTGATGGAAGTATTTTGGATTGCATGTGAAAACCCCACACTGTACCCCAGAAGTGCATTAATGTACATAGTTACCATTCAATAAAAAAAAAAAAGAAAGAAAAATTCTGCTTTTCACTCTGTTTTCATCAGACCTAATGTCTTCCAGGTCCCGTGCTCTCCCGTCTCTCTTGATTTTCCCTGTGCCTGGAATACTTTTCCTGCATCACATTTCCCCATGTCACCCGAATAAATGTCACTTGCCCTTTAGGACTTGGCTTAAAATTTGCCAAAATTAGATGAAGACCCTTTGTGAGGAGCTTGTATAGAGCCATGTACTTTACCTTTCGTAATGTTAGTTAAGTTTTCAATAATTAACTTCACATGCTACAATCTGCACTTCAAATAGGCAAAAATCATAACTCTCTTACTCTCCTGGCACAGAGCCTGGAAGCATGGACAGTCAAAAACATTTGATGAATGAATGAATGAATGCTCAAGGAAGAAATCTATCCTTGGCAACCCATTCATAACTAATTGCCTCAAGAAAGCCTTTCCTGGCTGGGCATGGTGGCTCAGTCCTATAATCCAACGCTCTGGGAGGTCAAGTCTGGAGGATTCTTGAGGTCAGGAGTTGGAGACCAGCCTCAGCAATAGTAAAACCCAGTTTCTATAAAAAAGAAAAGAAAAATTAGTTGGTTGTGGTGGAATGCACTTGTAGTCCCAGCTACCCAGGGGGCTAAGGCAGGAGGATTGTTTGAATTCAGGAGTGTGAGGTTACAGTGAGCTATGATGATGCCACTGCTTTGTAGCCCAGGAGCAAGACCCTGTCAAAAAACAAAGCAAACAAAACAAAAACTCTTTCCCCTCTAGGCTCGGTGCCTGTGGCTCAAGTGGCTAAGGCGCCAGCCACATATACCTAAGGTGGTGGGTTCAAATCCAGTCCGGGCCCACCAAACAACAATAATGGCTGCAACCAAAAAATAGCTGGGTGTTGTGGTGGGCACCTGTGGTCCCAGCTACTTGGGAGGCTGATGCAGGAGACTAGCTTGAGCCCAGGAGTTGGAGGTTGCTGTGAGCTGTGATGCCATGGTGCTCTACCCAGGGGGATAGCTTGAGGCTCTGTCTCAAAAAAAAAAAAAAAATCTTTCCCCTCTAAACTTTACACTTTGAGGCTAAATTCCCCTTTATTTATATTCCCAGTACCGTATTCATCCCTCTGTGTTAACCTTTATTAAATTAGATTACTTCAAGATCTGCCACTACAGAATTTTTCTGTCTCAGAACTTAAACTGATTAAAACTGGATTGCCTTAGTGGGAGTCCAACTCTGTTACCAAATGACCATACAGTCCTGAGTAACTTTGCCTGAGTCTCCTCCTCTATTTAAAAGTCACAATAATTTTTACATTGTACTTTGTTGTTAGGATTAAGTGACATCATACATAGCAAGTGTTCAAAAAATGTTAATTAGCATTTTACTAACAATGTGCACTGGCTTGAATATTCTGTATTATTTTGCTATGAACGATAAGGCAAATTGCCTAAAGAGTTAGAGAGAGAAAAATGAAATTACAATTTAATTAATCCATTTATTCTTTCATATAAAACAGGTATTTGAGTACCTATTTCTAAATTTAATTCAATATAATTCCACACTGGAACCAGAATTATATTGTAAAAATGCAAGCACTCATTTACCCTAGTCAAAATTTCTTCAATTTTTTTTTTATCACTTTTAGAAAAAAAATCACAAACGTTTTAGCATGGAATTAAATGATCCATTCTAACCTTTCCTGAATTTACCGCTGCCATTTTTTTGTTCCATCCTGTTAGTTTCTCTTGCTTCAACCATATTTGTCTCCTATTAAAAAAAGAAAAAAAGAGAAAAAGAAAAATAAGATAGAGATTTAAAAAAAGAGCCAAGTCTCTTCTCTGAAGCACCTGATCATCACATGATCAAATTCTGCCTCTTCAGAATTTTTTTGAGGATCTTTCCCTTTTCTCTACCTCCTTCCCACTCAAATATATGTAGCAGAAATATATGTAGCAGAAATAAAAATGCATGATTTCTGAGGCCCGGTCAATTGCTTTTCTATATATATATGTATTTTCTCTCTCTTGTAAATTCTCATGGGATCTTGTATAAGCCCATATAATATTTGTCACGTTTTATTATATTATAAATGGAGTTATTTCTGTACTGGATTGTGAGCTCCCTGAGGGCAGGGACTTTGAAGACCATAGCAGTTGAGATGCAGGCCTTGCATTTAAACGCTGGCTATATCTCTTCTAAGCTCTTGCTCTTGAGTCCGCTTAGTTTTGTCTGCCTAGAAAATAGAGATAATTTTAGAACTTATCTAAGGATTAAATACATGCCTAAGACATAAGAGAAGCTCAGTGGATGCTACCTATTATCAAGGGTGTCTTTATGGTTACCGAGAGCTGCATAAAACTGTCCTAAAATCCAGTGACTTACACCAACCATCATTTCATTTTTGTCACAATTTCACAGGTCAACCCTTCAAACAGTTTGTCTGGACAGCTTCCTACTCTGGCAGCACCTACTGAGACCAGCTGTAAGGCCAAGAAAGAGTCATTCAGATCTGATATTCTACCAGTCTGAGAAGACTGACCTAGCTGACCAGCTGACCAGGGTACCTGCACCTGGCCTCTCTACCAAGCAGTTCCGGGGCAGGCAGACTTCTAAGAGGTTGATCTGCTTCCTATAGGGCAAGACTTTCCAGAGAACCAGGCAGAAGATGCATAACTATAATAGTCCTTTCTAGTGTTTATAACACAACACCTGAAGCTTTGTAATTTATTTTAAGAAGGACTTTATGTCTTGCAGTTTTCAAGGCTGAGAAGTTCAAGGTTGAGGAGTTGCATCTGGTGAGAGCCTGCTTGCTGGTCAGGACTCTGCAGAGT
>CAUYQV010119376.1:0-10194 GCA_963574575.1 Galagoides demidoff
AAGAGGTAAAGTCTCCATCTTTCTTTAAGGCTGCATAATATTCCATGGTGTACATATACCACAATTTATTGATCCATTCATGAGTCGATGGGCACTTGGGCTTCTTCCATGACTTAGCAATTATGAATTGGGCTGCAATAAACGTGCTGGTACAAATACCTTTGTTATAATGTGATTTTTGGTCTTCTGGATATACACCTAATAGAGTAATTGTAGGATGGAATGGCAGGTCTGTTTTTAGATCTCTATTATTTAGATTAGGTCTCTAAGTGTTCTTCAAACATCTTTCCAAAAGGAACATATTAGTTTGCATTCCCACCAGCAATGTAGAAGTGTTCCCTTTTCTCCACATCCACGCCAACATCTCTGGTTTGGGGATTTTGTGACATGAAAAAATGCTCATCATCCTTAGTCATCAGAGAAATGCAAATCAAAACTACTTTGAGATATCATCTCACTCCAGTAAGATTAGCCCACATGTTGGCTAATTCTTTTTGCCTTTTGAGATTCAGATCAGGCATCATTCTCTGATTTTTGCTTAGTATTTACCTGTGCAATCCCTATTCCTATTGTGCCATCTTTGTGTGTACATGCATGTATCTTCCTGATTTGAAAATTGCCCATTTGCTTTTTCTAATGTCTATACTGTAGCTGCCCTAATTAAATGGGGGTGGGAAGAAGATTATTTAGCTTCTATTTTTAAAAAAAACATTTTATTCAAAGAAAATGTGCCAAGTAAACGTGCTAAAGTATATTCTATTACTGAAAGTTAGCATTACCTGCCTCCCATTATGATAAATAAACTTCTGTACCACCTTAAAGAAACCTCTTCTACTGATCTGCTTTTCATTTTTTTCATAATGTTCAGTATTATTCCTGAGATTAGTGACAAAATGCAATCCCGGAGCTGAAGAGTCTAAATACGTTCCATTTGTCATGAATATTGTATTTAGCAACTTGAATTCTTTTTATGTAGATATAATCCATCGATTATCTCCTATATTCATTAGAGTTTATTACAAAGGAAAATAACTCTTTAGAAAAATATGATGCACAAGAAAAGAAGCCTTATGCCACTATATGAGCAAATAAGCTGCCAAAACCAACATCAACAGGCTTACTAAATAGTATCCTACCCTTTGGGAAATAGTTTCCATGGAAAGAGTTTAATCAGAGTAAATTCTACATGATACCTATATTTTAATAATATACAGAATGTAAGTTTGACCTGAAAAGACCTCCATCTAATGAAAATATAAGTATTTATCTGCTTATTTTCTTCCTCATAGCATCTTTTCCTCAGTCCTCTAGAAAGATATAACAATTGAATTTTGCTTATGCATACTAAAATGGCATGTCTAAAAAGAGCACTTACCTTACATGAACAATTTTCACAATCTTAATGGACAGTCTCAGGAGCACATAACTCCTACTAAGATTGTTCCATTCTCCATTAACATGCCCAGCTGGTAGAACGGGCAAAAGTAGAATGACATAAAAATTCACCACAAATTAAGTCTGCTTTCAGAGCAAAATAACACAAAGATGCTTATGCCCTAGGCCTTTTGCTCTTCACGCTACCTTTTACTGCAATGGCCATGTGTTTTCAAGTTTCAACATACATCAAAATTACATGGAATGCTTATTAACACAGATTGCTGGACCTCACATTCAGAGTTTCTGAGACACATGGATTGTGACCTAAGAATATACATTTCTACATTTCCAAGTGGGCTAATGTTGCTGGTCTAGGGACATTTTGAAAACCACGGGCCTAGGTAATTGCATCCACACAGATGCCTGCTATGACTCCAAATTGCCATCTCCCTCTCAGGGCCATCTGTCCAGCTGACCATTTTAGAGGGTCCCTGAGTGCGACTGCCCTATACTACTCAAAGCCTATCTCAGAAAAAAGGTTACCATCATAAAGCAAGTTGCTAAGTACAAAGCTTAGAAGTCATTCTTAACTACTTTCTCTCTCTGGCTATAGCTGGTCAATTGGCCAAAACTATTGCCTATTCTATTCCTACATATCTCTCCATTCTACCTACTTTGCTTCACCTGTTCACTGCAATACTGAAAAGTCTAAGGCAGCATCATCTTATACTTGCACCATAGCAACAGCCTCCTAACCAGACAACACTCCTTTCTACTTTTGCCTCTATTAAATCTATTTTCCATAGTGCAGAATAATTGTTTTAAAACACAAACGTGGTGATGTTAAGACTCTCCAATCATCACTTCCTCTAACATTGTAGGGAAAGTCTACACTCCTTAATGTGGCTTTCCACAGCCTCCAAGGTAGAGCCCCTACTATATGTCTTCTGGATTATCTGGTTTAAACTTTCTCACCTAACCACCCGTCACTTTATCCCAACTCAGGGTGTTGTTTGTGCTGATTGCCTCTCTATATTCAGCAAACTCCTCATTTCTTAAATCTTGTCATAAATGACATGTCTAATGCAAATCTTCCCAATTGCCTAAAATAAATTAAATAACAACTATTACATTTGCACAAGGCACTGTCTTGTTAGTATAATTAATCACATTTGGAATTATTTAGTCACTACATCTACCTCACTAGCTAAGCTCCAAAAAGAGCCATTATGTCTTGTTCACAATTTTAATCCTAAGGCCTTAAACAGTGTTTAACATATATGTGTCCCAAACCATGCACTGATTGCACTATTGTGCAAATTTATTTCAATATATTAACAAATACGAGGAATGAACAACAGTAGAAGGAAATGGATAGGCTCACTGTAATGTCTATCCTGGGCTTGCTCACACAGGGCATGCTCAATCTTTTCAACAGGATTCACTTAGCTCTTCTCTTTGGGCCCCATACTCCAGATTCTGGGATCAGTCCTGCCCATGATCAGAAAGTGGAGAACTCAAAATCAATTTCTCATTTACTCAGCAATCCTCTTGCTCTGGCTTAACCATTCTAGTCCTGCTTATAGTGGATACACTTTTATACAGTTGTCTTATGACCATTTCCCTTATACTACAACTCTAACCCCTCCAAGATTTTATTTCAGCCTAATTTCCCAAACTCAGAATACCTCTGAACCCTGAATAAATAAAGATGAAATCCACATTATCCCTTTAAAACATTCCAAATAATGACCACCTGTATTAATCACAGAAGGTAGACTAACTAATCATAAGCATCTGTCCTTCCCCAAATGGATACTTAGGCAGAACCAACCTGGGCCTTCAACAATAGTTACACTATTAGCCCTTTTGTCCACAGACTTCTCTCTTGAATTGGAACTATCAACACAATCTTTACCCTAAAACTGTCTTGATTTTGCTCCAAGAATCTTACTCCTCACCTTCATATATTCCATGAGATATTCTTAGACCCTGTTCTCCTACTAATTCATTCAACTGCTTATTGGGAGTCTATTGTGTGCTAAGTACAATGCTAGATGTTAAGAATACAATGAAAAATAAAAAATTGATTTTCCTTGTAAAAACATCACCTCAGTATAATACAGAAGTATGGGAGGAAAAGTCCAGAGATTAGCCAATTGATCTAGATGTTAGAGGAGGTGATAACAGTCAGTCTTAACAAAGGAGATGAAATTAACTACATTTTGAGGAAGATTAGAAAGAACATCACAAAAAGAAAGAATACCTTGATCAAAGGTCAAAATATCAGAGGCCTTGTGAGATAAAAATAGTCCAGCAATACTGGAACATAAGGGATGAAGCCCCCAGAGAGTGGGAATTTGGGATGCAAGATAAAGACAGAGATCAAATCACGAGCAGCTTTGACAAATGAAGGTGCTTAATGTGAGCCCTCGGCCTAAAGGGTAAAATATGGAAAGCTAAACATAATACAGTGATAAACTCTAAATTAAAGAAAAAGGTGGGGGATGCAACAACATTTATCTCACCTTGGGTGTAAGGATCATCAGGAACAGAGCATATAAGCTTCATTTTTGAGGACACAGACAGGTGCAGGGACATTGTTGTGGAACTTCAGAGATAGAGGATGGTTCACTCTACCCAGTGAGGAAATACCCTCTGAAGAAGCAGGATCTGAAGCAGTCTTAAAGTACAGACATACAGAGGTTGAGATTAGGAGCATTTGAGGCTAAAAGAAAATCATGGCCAAAACCACAAGGGTGCATGGAATATTCTCAGAACTAATTATGTTTGGTTGAAGCACAGCAACATAAAGGGACTAGTGAAAGGGTATAAATAAAAGTAGGTTTGATTCTTACACTGGGAGGATGCAAATACCTGAGTCAGCAATTTGATTTATAACAAACTCCATTCTGCATTAAACACTATATATATTTCCTGAAATTTCTGTAAATTAACTTGCCTACACTTTCCTCACCAACATATAATTTTGAAAGTCTTTTCATGGGAAGAAAATATGTTTCTCTAACTTATCCTTTATTTACTCTTTCAATAACACCCAAAATTATTACTTGCACCTGGGTTTTACTTACACCTGTATTCTCCAGAAAAGAAAAAAATCAGTATAAATCAAAATACAATATAGCAGGTAGCTCTAAAGTGTAATTAGTGATAATAATCAAGCAATTCCTATAGGAAAAATTTACAAGTATCTGATCTGGTAGGATCATCACTTTTTAAAATAAAAAATCACCATTACATAATATGAAACATTAAAATTTCCATTAAAAGGAAGGTTAAAATGAGTCTTAAATAAGATGCACTCATACTAAGAATTCTTTACAGTAACTGAAGGGAATCTTAATTATTTTTCTTTACTTGAACCTCTCTAAAAACCTTATTACCAGTAATTTGGGCTGATGAATGTAGTCAATAACAAAGAGCTTGGACTTTAACACTCCTCCCTCAAAGCCTATTCCTCTTGTGGTTTTCCAATAGGCTATTGTTAGATTCATTTACAGTAAAATAATTACCAGCTCCCTAAGCAAGACACATAGCAGGTTATCTATTGTTCCTCAGAGGACTGTTGGACTGTTCTTAACAAGCATACTAAATTACAATAGCAGCTTTATTGCAATTAACAGACAGACGCGAATCACCAATCCAGTTATATTTCAAAAGAGAGAAGGGTTTTCTGAAGTATGTTGCTGTGGTTGTTTCCTGAACAAATGTTTTGCAACCCTGAATTCAAAAACCAGTCTTTAAGCAAATAGGCATACGTCCCAGAAGCAGGGAACACAGATAGAATAGCTTTTCTGGCTATTCCCAACAGAAAGCATAACACTATAACGATTTAGAGAATTAACAGAGTGCAGACATGAAAAGATACCAGCATTCCCCATCAGTATGTAAAGCACTCACGCTTGATCATTTACAGCTCTGTCTGCTCGACATCTCCCAGTCTCTGATCCCAAAGCAGTAGCACCAAGGCACAACTCTGCCTCTTCATTTACATTGACATTCTAATCTTGAGATGTGTCAGAATTAAAGTTGGCAAGTTTCCAGCCTATTGAATTCTTTCGTGTTCGGAAAAATGCTATTTCACTGTGCATATTCATAGGAATTCCATGGAAACTCCCAGAGGATCTGCTCACAGTGACTTAAGGAATACACTGTGTGTAAGTCAGTACAACTACATTGCCCACTAATGGGGTGGCAGGGACACTCTAATGAAGGCCTGGGATTGGCCCAAATGACAGTAAAGCACTCTTATGTAAACAGTTCTACCAACAAATTCATATATTTCCTAGGGGAATTAGCTTGTTAACAGGGAAATTTACGTTCTGGGTTAAAATCCTAATGGCTTTGGACCAGAATTATTGTTCCCCCCGTTAGCATTTTTATACTTGAGCTACTTCCTACAACTACACCACACACTGAAAACAGTTGTGGGGGATTAGTGAAGGTAAGCAAGCAATTACACTAAAAATGCATAATAAAAATTCTACTTTTAATAAATCAGATAGACCTTATTCAGTCTGTGTGTGTGTGTGCAGGCGCATGTACCTCCATGAATTATTCATAAGGCAACACAAATAAGTTTTAACGTATCCATTATATAGTGCTCCCCAACCTTTCCACCCTGTGTCACATACAGAAAATTATATTTTTTGTATGGAACATGAAAAGCTTACAAACCTGCTTGTGCATCTGGGGGTAGCCAGCCTGAACACTCCAGCCATTCTCCAACTCTTCATTTCTCTCCAATCCCAAACCATTGTTTTTTGTAAAATGACAGACTTTCATTCCAAAAAACTTCAATCAGAAGTCATAATTTTAAAGATATCAAAATATCTGAAACCTCATCATTTAGAGATAACCACTGTCAATGCTTCAGTAAACATTGCTATCTCTCTAGGAATGTATGTAGACATGAGTTATGCACCTTAAGGGTGAAGCTTGGTAGTAAGGCGTGATTTATACATATTTGTAGTAAATATCCAACTAACAACTTTTTAATCTTTAGGATATGAATTTAACAATGAGAAAGGAAAGTCTAGTAAAGCATGGTCTTTTACTAATAACACGTCCCAACTCACATGCGTGGTTCTTGTTCTACCTTCTTCACACACATCAAATATTTGAATTTTTGTGATCAAAATTATTTCCTTAGAATCTATACCTAACTATACTTAGATATTAGATATAAAACTCTACCTCCAGTCCAACCGTCAAGCTATCTTATTCTTCTTAATAAAATGAAAAATACTCATCTTTAATGGTTTCTGAGTTATCAAAACAAAGTTTTCTGAGAATGAAATATTTTTCCTAATCCTTAAGAAATGAAACATGAAGAAGAGAACTTGAACTACCTAAGCAATAAAAGGCAAGGCCTGTCAGTAATCTATTGGGAAAGACTCTTCTGTGCTATTTTTATAATCACAGACGTTCAAAAATATTGAGGTATTTGTTGCCTTGAAATAACAAATCTTGTACAGCAGAGGCTATTTTATGGAGGTGGTAAGGCTTAATCCAGACTTTCAAAACTGGATAAGGTTTATAAAACATTGAATGAAATCAAAGTTGGAATTATCTGTGGTCTCTGTAAGATAAAAAGATAATAGCTCACTCTAGTAGGTTGAATTGTGACATCTCAAAATTATATGCCTGTGTTCCAACTCCCAGAAAGTGTCATTGTGCCCTTATTTGGAAAGAGGATCCTTGTAATTAAGTTAGAATCTTTAAAAAAAAAATTAATCGACACAAAAGACATATACAAATATACGGGTACACAGTGATGTTGCCATGCATGTAATACATACAGATCAGATCAGAATAATTAGCATATCCATCATCTCAAATACTTACCATTTCTGTTGGGAACATTCCATACCTTCCTTCTAGCTATTTGAAACTATGTATTATTGTTCTATAGTTACCCTACAGTGCTACAGAGCACTAGGACTTGTTTCTCCTCTCTAATTATAAATTTGTATCTTTTTAACAAAATCTCTACCTACCATGCCCTTACTCCTACACCTCCCAGCCTCTAGCATCTTCTGTTTCGCTTTTTAAAATTAGAATGAGATGAGAGTACTATAAATTAAGATGGCCCTAAATCCAAAGACAAGTCCCTAGAAAGAGAAAGAGGAACACAAAAAAGAAAGCTATGAGGAGATGGAGGGAGAGACTGGACACCAAACTCTAGGAGCCAAAGGATGCTAATAATTGCCAATAATCACTAGCACCAAAAGAGTGACGTGGAAGAAATTTTCCCTCAGAGGCTACAAAAAGAACTCACCCTGCCAACATCTTGACTGCAGACTTTAGGTCTACAGCACTATATGAGAATCAATTTCTATTGTTTTAAGCTACCCAGTTTGTGGTACTTTGTCATAGCAATCCTAAGAAATGAAAACACTAACAATCTACTAAGTACTATGTGTCAGAAGTTTTTTATGCACTTTACACTGATTAACTTAACACAACTCTATGAGTTAAAAATATTATCTCCATTTTACAAATGAGGAAACAAGGGCACAAAAAGTATCTAACCTGAGATCAACTAAGAAGGAAAAAGCCAGGATTTGAAATCAAAGTCTGGTGCAACCTGTGCTTTTAGCTACTATTTTATGCTTTTTTAGTTCAAGAGCCAAGTGCACCTTGGGGTGTGAAGGGAAATAAACACATATCAATAAACCAGGTTACAGAGACTTTGAAAAGACAAAGAACTCTTCTGTCCATGGTACAGCATATAAATGGCAAACATTTCAAGCTTTTAATGCATCACCAAATTGACTGGCTCCACTTCCAACATATATGTAGTTTTTACCTTTCTCCATCTTTAATGCCACTATCCTAAAGTAAACTACAGTATTGACTTGAACAAGTATCAACCTCCTTAGTAGTCTACTACTTCTACTTTTGCCTACTCAAACTCTTCTCTACAGAGAAGTTAGATTTATCTTTTTAAAAACCAATCATCTCATCCCTTTTAAAATAGTCAATGACTTCCCAGTGTTCTTATAATAAAACTACAACTTCTTGCCATAATCTAGCAAGGTGCAACATAATCTGGCTTCCTCTTTGACCTCATCTCATATCCCTATAACTGTCCCTCATTATACTCTAGCTATAATGGACTCCTTTGTGTTTCACAAGATGCCAAGCTCATCTCTGTCTCTTGAATGTTAAACTTGGAGTCCCTCTGTGTGAAGTCCTCTTTTCCCAGTTCCTGCATGGCTAAGTCTTCAGAATCCTTCAGATCTCAGCTCAGATGACATCTCCTGAGAGATACCTTTACTCATCACCCACCTAAGATGTTCTCATTATATTATCCCATCATTATTAGTCCCCTAAAGCTTACCACAGTCTCCCTTATTTATATGTTTACTACCTATCACAACATAGAACAGAAGGATCAGGAGAGCAGGGCCCTTGTCTATCTTGTTTACCACTGCCGTGTAGTACCTAAAACAGTGGCTGGCACACATGAAACATTCAGAAAACATCTGTGGCAAGTAATGAAGGAAATGCCATTATGAACTGGTGTTCTAGGAAATTTGGTCTGGGTAGTAAAGTATAGGATGGCTACAAAATAACACATACTGACAGAGGCACAAAATGGAAAAGAAAAAAAGCAGAAAAGAAAAGAACTGTACTTAGAAAAGAAAGATAAAGTAGGAGGCTCTTTCTACAAATTAGTGATGAGTTTGTTTTTGGAGTTTAAGGCTTGGATGAGAACTGAATGAGTAAGAACAAAAAAGAGAGTTAAATTTAAAAAAAAAAAAAACCCTACAGAAGACAAAGGCCACAAAATGCAGCAACCCAATAAATACACAGGATACAAAACTAAAAAATGTTGCATGTCAAGAAATTCACAACCTTACCTGTACCTGTAAGACTTCCATGGCATCTGGAGTCTATACTTCAAATAGTTCATAGTTTAGCTTTTGATTTATTCAGTAGTAACTAAACACTGCCTAAGTATACAGCAGAAATACTCATATTTGGGAAGCTTAGTAAACTTTATAGAGATGCCACACCATCCGACCCCAAAAATAAGCAGGCATTTTTGCCAAAACTAAGTGGAGACATTATCATATACATGTTCTTCCGAAAGAATGATGGGCTAAACAGGTATATGTATGTATTGTTTATCAACACTATATAAGTGGGAGTATCGGTTATAAGTCAGAGATAGAGGCTGACATAAAGTGACACCAAACAACCTTGATTTCATACAGTTGTAAGACAGATTCATCCAGGCAGTAAACAGCTCACCTCTATAGGTGACAGGGCACTGGAAAGAGACCAGAGGAATGGCAGGACAGTTGTGCTTGTTTTTATAGGCACTATGAGATGCTGTTAAGCTGTATCAATAAGGTCTTCACAGTTGTGGTTTAGTTATTTGATGTTATTTTGAATTTGACTCCAAGTGTACCACAAAAAATTTCAGTATTCAAAAACTGTGTCCAAAATAAAAAATGTTTGAGAATTGCTGGCCTTCAATATTTCAAGCATTGGGCTAGATACTAGACAAATAAACATGAATAAAACTCAGCCTCTTGGCTCGGCACCTGTGGCTCAATCGGCTAAAGCGCCAGCCACGTACACCTAAGGTGTCAGGTTCGAATCCCCAGCCCGGGCCCACCAAACAACAATGATGGCTGCAACCAAAAAAAAATGGCCGGGCGTTGTGGCGGGCGCCTATGGTCCCAGCTACTTGGGAGGCTGAGGCAGGAAACTCACTTGAGCCCAGGAGTTGGAGGTTGCTATGAGCTGTGATGCCATGGCACTCTACCCAGGGGGATAGCT
>CAUYQV010119377.1:0-10949 GCA_963574575.1 Galagoides demidoff
CCCCCCCCCCCCCCCCCCCCCCCCCCCCCCCCCCCCCCCCCCCCCCCCCCCCCCCCCCCCCCCCCCCCCCCCCCCCCCCCCCCCCCCCCCCCCCCCCCCCCCCCCCCCCCCCCCCCGCAACAGGTCAATTGCATTTAACAAGAGGAATTCACTCAGATCAGAGAATGCAATCTGTGGCTGGTGTACTCACTGTCATCTCTACTAGGTACACCTGTCACAATTACCTGGAAAACAGTAATGGCATGAGATTACCCTTTCACCTTTTCTCCTTCTTTCACACTATTGTACCTTTTCTCTGGTTCATTTCTGATATGGATCCTGTTACTAAATGATATTAAATTCTCCCACCTTTTTCGATCACAGGATTATAATTTTTATACTTTTGCCCCCCCCAACCAGATTTCCCAAAATATTCCTAAATTTTCCATCTGGAATTTAGTAAGGTGGACCCTCCAAACAGATTTTGTTTGGAGGAGTATCTTAAAGAGGATTGTCCCAATATCTTTAGAATAAGATAGGGAAACAAAGGGAGAGCTTATTTTTTTGAGTGATGACAGTCAGGTCTGACTTTAATGTTGAGTCCCCGTTTAAGAGAACATCTTCCCTGTAATACATGCACAGGGACATCTGAATTTACATATGCAAATCCTTGCAGCCACCGTATAGCTGACTTTTGGCCAGGCCTTCAGCCTAACTGAGCCCACTGATAAGGCAGCCTGTTCCTTATCATTGAAGAAATCATTGAAATAGAAATCATTGCCTCGGCGCCTGTGGCTCAATCGGCTAAGGCGCCAGCCATGTACACCTAAAGGTGGCGGGTTCGAATCCCCAGCCTGGGCCTGCCAAACAACAATGATGGCTGCAACCAAAAAATGGCCCGGTGTTGTGGTGGGCGCCTGTGGTCCCAGCTACTTGGGAGGCGGAGGCAGGAAACTCGCTTGAGCCCAGGAGTTGGAGGTTGCTATGAGCTGTGATGCCATAGCACGCTACCCAGGGGGATAGCTTGAGGCTCTGTCTCAAAAAAAAAAAAAAAAAAAAAAAAGAAATAGAAATCATTGCTCCAACTAATGGGCCTGTGCCCCCTGTGTAGGAAATTCTTTTCTTTCTTTTTTTTTTTTTTTTAGGATTTTTTTTTATTATTATTCTCAGGTTTAGACTACAGAAATATGGTTGTTCTAGGTAGAAAAATAACCCCCCAAAGATGTCCACATTCTAATCCCTGGAACCTATGAATATGTTATTTTGCATAGAAAAGGGGAAAGATTAAGATTACATAGGGAATTAAGGCTGCTAGTAATAAGTAGTGGATTTTAAGATAGGAAGATTGGCCAGATGGGGTGGCTCATGCCTGTTGTCCCAGCACTGTGGGAGGCCAAGGCAGGTGGATTGCCTGAGCTCAGCCCAGTTCGAGATCAGTGGAAGACCAGTATGAGGCAGAGTGAGCCAGAGTGAGACCCTGTCTCTACCAAAAAACAAAAAAAAAAATCAAAAACAAACAAAAAAACCCCAGCTGGACGAAAAACAACCAGACGTTGTGGCGAGTGTCTGTAATCCCAGCTACATGGGGGGGCGGGGGCAAGAGGGCAAGAGAATCACTAAAGGAGGAGGAAATAAAAAAAAAAAATTTAAAAAACCTTCAAACTAAGATAAAGTGAAAGCCAGTAGAAACTGAAAGCAAAAAAAAAAAAAAAAAAAACACGGCGGTGCCTGTGGCTCAGTGAGTAGGACGCCCACCCCATATACCAAGGGTGGCGGGTTCAAGCCTGGCCCTGCTGAACTGCAACCAAAAAATAGTCGGGCATTGTGGTGGCCGCCTATAGTCCCAATTACTCAGGAGGCTCGGGCAAGAGAGTCACTTAAGCCCAGGAGGTTGCTGTGAGCTGAGTGATGTCACAGCACTCTACTGAGGGTGATAAAGTGAGACTCCATCTCAAAAAAAAAAAAAAAAAAAAAGATAGGAAGATTATCTGGATTATCTGTGGTAAGGGGAATACAACGACAAGAGTCCTCATAATGAGGGAGGCAAGAAACAGAAGAGTTAGTATCATATGGATGCAAAATAAAACTGAAATACAGGCCATTTTTAACTTTGAAGATGAAAAGGAGTCTAAAAATGTAGGCCACCTCTAGAAGCTGAAAAAAAGCAAGAAAATGGACTCCTCAGAAGGAACGCAGTCCTGCTGACACCAGGGAGACCCGTTGTGGACTTCTGACCTCCAGAGCCATAAAATAAATTTGCATGGTTTTAAGCCACTAAGTTTGTGATAACTGGTTATAGCAACAGTGAAAAACTAATATAACGGTTTAATGGGGCAGAGGATGCCAGAAGAGAAGGCTGTGGCTGAGCAAGTCCCCTCTGCCCTCCGGTTCCCTCTGAGGAGAGGCCCAACATAAATGGGCCAACGAAGGGCCTTCTAAAGCTCAGAGCCACGAAGGACTCTGGTTGCCTGGATGGAAGAGTGGTTTGCAGTACAGCAGTAAGCCTATTTCACTCCGTTGTTCTTCACCGCGATAAGTTGCATTAGACGGTCCCTCCCTCCACAGCGCGCCAGCGCTTGGCCATGTTTCTCTAACCTGCCTACCCACATTTTCCTCTCCATCACTCTCAGTCTCTCGCATTGACTTGTCTCCACTTTCTCCCTTTCCCTTCTCTAGTCACCCCCATCACTCCACCCACATGTAGTAAGGTCATCAGTGGCAGACACGCTGCCAAATGGGAAGTTCATTAGTTAAACCTGGTCTACACTGATGAGGTTTCCTCCTCCATACGAAATCAGTTTGAGGAGCTGCGCCTCACTAAATTCCAGCCAGAAAGTTTTGAAATATTCTGAAAAATCTGCTGGGTGGGGCCCAAAAGTATAGTGAATGAATCCTGCATTAAAAGTCTCCTCGGTCTGGACATCCTCCCTCCCTCCCGTCTTTGTTTCTGTTCCCTGTGGCGGTTCTTTCTCAGTTTCCTTTGCTAACTCCTCCCCCACCTAAACTTTAAACATGGAGTTTCTTAGGGCTTGATCCTGGGTCCTTTCTCATCCTTAGACAGTGCTTCTTGCAGAGATTTCACCTGTACTTTGATTGCAGGTGGCAGTTTTCTTCCCGATGGTTTTACAACAGCTAGTAAAGTGGCCCTTTCTTGTGTTAATTCCTCTCATAATGTTGTTAGGTTCAAATCCACCCTGCTGGTTACAAGCTGAAAATCTTGTCTAAAGACCCTGAGATTGAGATTCCTTCTTTTACAATTAATGATGAGGCTCCTTTTATCTTCATAGTTTATTTTATTTAATGCAAAGTGAGACTTTAAATATTTTACCTTATTCAACAGAGACACATGGCAAATGATAGCCAGCATCAGAGTCACGATTCCTCACTCATAGGGAGCCCAGCCATTGTTGGCCACAATGTTCCCTTAATACCTCTATTTGCCACTAGAATACATTCCAGAAATGGTAAGCATATCTTTCTGTGGAGTGGGTTTTATTCTTTCATAATTTCATAATAAAAATTTTTCAAAATCGTTTCTCATAATTTTACCTGGAGTTACAGGATTTCTTAGCCCACAGGCATAATACATATCTGTAAGGCAAGGTTTTTATATATAGAAGTGTTATGCTCAGAGGCACTCTACATGTATTTATACATATATAAAATATATCATGCATGTGTGTAATTATATACATAGTATATTATATTCTAGTATACTTTATAGGCATTTAATAATAGAGGAATCTAAGTTTGGAAATAGTGAGCTGAGGTGAAAAAATGTCAATATAGTACTTAGCCTGTGTTAAAAATCAGCAAAGGGAGATGACGGATGAGTTAACTAGCTTGACGTCATCATTCTAGGGTACATGCAAGTATCATAAAATCACATTGTACTTTGTAAGTACACTGTTATTTGTCAATTAAAAATTAAAAAGTAAAATGTAAAAATATTTCATATTAGTCTAACAAATGTTCATCCATCATCATTTAACCATGTGCTATTAACAACTTAATTATTTTTTAAAAATCAGCAAAGACAATACAATAGGGACATCTGTCTTCCTGGAAGATAATGGCAGACCATTAGTTCAATGTGTACCTTGAGTTTGTTGTTTGTTCCTTCGCTAGTTTTCCCGTGGTAATGACAGATTTAGGCTAACGTAACTGTACTCCCTCTGCCAGCCTCTGCCAAGTGGAATACATTCACATGAAGTCTGCACTGGGTCTGAGGACTGTTCTGTCCATGGAATGGAACAAAGCTCAAACCATTGATCTGGGCACTGTGTGCCAAGCTACCAGACAGAATCCAATTGGACTAAAAATCAGAGTAGCCAGAAGGATCTGGTTTGCATCTATATTTCATTTTAATACATTAGCTTTATAATTTGATTGAAATATTCCAGAAGAAGAGATCAAAGTACAAATAAATTTTAAAATAAATGAAGTGAAAGGCCCATGTTGCTATCGTTCAGAAGAAAGAAAGCATGGCTTAGCACCCATAGCACAGTGGTTTATTGCACCAGCCACATACACTGAGGGTGGCAGGTTCGAACCTGGCCTGGGCCAACCAAACAACAATGACAACTGGAACAAAAAAATAGCCAGGGCATTGCGGCGGGTGCCTGTAGTCCCAGCTACTTGGGAGGCTGAGGCAAGTGAATCACTTAAGCCTATGAGTTGAAGGCTGCTGTGAGCTGTGATGCCATAGCACTCTACACAGGGTGACATGATGGGACTCTATGTAAAAAAAAAAAAGAAAAGAAAAAGAGAGAAAGCAGGGAGAAAAAACTACCTCACACTAATTCCCAGCAATCACCAGGAACAAAGTAGGATATGGGCTGTGCTCACCCTTTGCATAGAGGTGTCAACTGAGAGGGTGGAGAGATAATCACAATTCTTATAAATAATTGATGTTTAATAAGCAGAAAAAGTCTTATTAAACATCAAAGTCTTTGCATTCAAGCTACTTTGGAAGCCAATAACTTACGAAAAAAATTACTCCTCTATTGTTGCGATTTCTAGATTTTTGGTTTTCATTGGATCCAAAAATGAGGCATGCTTGGATCCACAAATCCTAAAAGTAATTTAGTTGCATCCCTTCTGCACTTCATCTCATGATACAATTGGAATCCAGGTCCAATCTCCAGGTCACTGGAGAGGAGGTCTTAATATTATTGTCCCTGTGGATTTAAATTCTTAGAATATATACAAAATCCTACCTGTTTCCAAGACCCAATATAAGTAGCACTTCCTTGAGGAAGGATACTTTAACATTTAAAAATAAACTTACTTTACATGATTACAATTAGCATTGCCTGCACCTTATGTTTGTAGACTTGATTGTGTCCAATTATTAATACTCTGCTCTGTATTTGGCCCCGATTACTTCAATTATCATAATTGTCTCCTTAAGAAAAGATACATTCCATGAAGTAAACACAGAGTTACATACTTCTTTGGTGACTCACACAGCACAAAAGGTAGGTGCAGAACGTAAACCTGCTGAACTTAATTTGAATTTAGCACCTCCCCCTGTCATCTGTGAATGGTGTGGGATTATTCAACTATGCATGCTCTAGCTTTGGTCTCTTTAAATATCAAATAAGACAGACGCAGATATGAAGGGTTTTTTATATGAAATTTACATAGAAAATATACCTCACTTTTTTAGCTTAAATTTCTTTGTTGAGTATATTTTATGGCTCTAAATAGATGTTTCTTGGTTATCATCTGCAGAGTAATAGAAAATTGTTGGATGTGATGGGTAATGCTTTTGAAACTTTGTTTTGTTTTCCGAGGATTTTAACTACAACAGTTTCTATAGTATAGTGTAATTGTAATATAACTGAAAAATATAAAATCCACTGATATTGCAGAAGATAGATATCATCTGAAGTGACTATAAATGACAGCAGCTCTCCTTTCATGTGTTAGTATGTTGAAGGCTTGCAAAATCGAGTTCATGCAGGTAGTAGAGCGAAGGCGGTCTTTCTGAAATGGTCTAAGCATAACAAAAACTTGATCAGGATAGGAAATAAAGTAACAGTAATAATAGTGAAAATAATACTAGTCGACCTCTAGAGTGCTTGCAATATTCTAGGCAGGTCTTAAGGGCTTTATACACATTAACAGCTACTTTAGACAAGAACAATAATTGTCATTATACAGATTAGGAAACCGAAGCAACCAGTGATTAAATGATTTGCTCAACAGTATCCACCACCAATGCAATCTTTTCCCACAGTCCAGCTCTTAACTGGACTGTCCATATTATGTCTCAAAAGTAAGGGGTGGTTTAGAGAAAGTTGATGTGTGATTTTGGCAGTTCTAGACCATTTTATCCATTCTCTTATAAGAAGCCACAGTTTCTTATCTACAACTTCTTTGTAGTAGCTGATTAGACAGTGTCCTCTCCAATGCCTAAGAAGCTCTGTACTCTAGATGGTAAGGGTCTTCACAGGGACTGAACCATGGGTGATAATACAGGGACAGCAAAAGTAAACAACCAACTACAATAAAACGATACCTCTACTGCCTTAATGCTTGCTTATTTTCCTTACTTATAGTATCCAAATATAAATTTTGTTCTTTCTTAGAAGTGAATAACTGAAATAATGGCATGTCTGCTGCCAATTTTGTGATATTAAATCTCATAAATTCTCAAAGACTGTACTGCTTGTTTATATTTTCTCTGGAAGCACATCATGTTCTGTAAGGATAATAACAAATATATTTTTTTAAAACCCCAAAAGTAATTTCAGAGCATTTGATAATCAGGTCATGGCATCATCAACTTCAGATACGCTGAGAGTATGAAGCACTTGATGTGAGCAGATGGTAGAGATAAAGAGAGGTGGGAGCTATTCTTGCACAGTGTAAGATATGATATTGAATATTAATTGTTACATCAAGCTCGGGAAACGTGCAAAAAGTAGTTATTAACTAGAGCATTGCTACTTGAAATATGGTCTGTGGCCCAGCAGGACTGTTATCATCTGGGTTAGACATGGATCATCTCAGGCCCCAGCCCAAACCTGTTCAGTCTATACCTGCGTTTTGATAAGATCCTCCAGTTCATTCCTCCACATGTTAAAATCTGATACTCACTGAACTAGAGAGTCTTTCTCCACCTAATATCAAAATGTACCATCACATCTCTGACATTACTTTCTAGTCTAATTTTCAGACCAGAGCCACCTGATAAAAATAGACTAATGGTGATACAATATACTTAGGGTAATCACCTCATTTCCTCATTCTCCCTCAGAGGAATTCAGATATGTCCATGTTTTTCATGATAAACTGTTGCTGAGAGAGACATTAATTATCACAGGGCCAAAAACGGAGTGGTAATGATTTGGACCTTGGTTTTCTAATCCCAAACTCAGCATCTCCAGTCATGAGCAAATCATCTGGGGTTGTCAGAACATTTTCAAGCTGTGCGGTGGAAATGCTAAAGAGCTGATGGTCTATCTTTCTAAGATACACTTTACCTCCTATTATAGCATCCAGTTTTCTGAGAGCAGAACAGAAATTTTAGTTAGACATAAATAAAGGCAGCCACTTTGAGCTTTTTTCGACTTTTCTGGGTAAACTTGACGATGTGAGGTTTAACTAGACATTTCAGGTTTCTTCCTTCTCCTCACAACTGAAATGACGCCAGGCTGTCTGGTGGAGATGAGAGAAGCTGTGGTGGCCTCCGGTTCTTCTCCTTGACTTCGCAAATTGCCATCTGCACACTTTTTTTGTACTGTGGTGACATCCTGGGGAGGCTGCTGTCTTCCAGTACGCCAAACAGAGGGCAGAGTCACATGCACTCGGTCTGTTGGAATTCCACTCATGACTGACCTCTACTGTTACTTTTCCCTTCGCAAAATCCAACCTTAAAGGTGAGGGTCAGAGGGGTAGACAGGACAGCAGTGTCCCCTCTCCTAAGACTTCACCAATGTCACCATCTCCAATTTCCTGTCCAACTCTTCCCTATTTCTTCTAGCCCAGAGAGTTCTTATCTCTTTAAAGACAAGAAAAACTTGATCTTCAAGTATTCTTGTGTGACTATTTCTTTAAGTCTTAAATGAATTTGATTTTTTTTCCCCTCTAGTTTCCACAGTTGCCACTCCACCTCCAGGCAACACCTGCCTAAAGTCTGATGGCCTAAATGGAGGAGAGGTGACAGGGTGAAATGGAATGAGGACACGCCCATATAACAAACAGCAGTTAATGTTTTAACATATTGTTCTTCCTGGTAGCCTCTAATTCTCATGAGTTACTAAAAGTCTAAAGGTGTTGGATTCTCTAGGGCAGCTGTTCTCAACCTGTGGGCCGTGATCCATAGGAACTGTATTAAAGGGCCACGGCATTAGGAAGGTTGAAAACCACTGCTCTAGAGTTTCAATAGTGGGAAATTGGGCTCACTTTTATCTGTCTCTCAGACAATATCTGAGGTCCTGAATTTAGTTCTTAAATGTCCTTAACAACCTCATGGATGCTCACAAGGAAAGAGTCAAATGGAAGATGTCTGGGAATGAGGCCTGATTATGTGAATTATGATGATTTAGCCTAAAAAATTAGAGACTAAGGGGAAATAAATATTTAAACACGTATCATATTATATGGAAACGCAAATACAATTTTCTTATTGTTGCTTTCTCCAAGACCAGCGGATTGAGTTTAAGAAATTAAACTTTCGTTCAAATTAAGTATGGCAGACATAAGACTGTATTTTACTACTGACTAGAGCAACATTATAGAAGAACTCCAATTCTTGAGAGATGATTTGCCTGTTTTGTGTTATTTTTTATAAAATAACAACCAAGTATATTCGCCATGGGTCCAAAACAGTGTAGTGAGAAAAATAAGAGTGAGAGGAAAGCTATGTGGGTGGTGCCTATGACTCAAGGAGTAGGGTGCTGGCCCTATATATAGGAGGTGGTGGGTTCAAATCCGGCCCCGGCCCAAAGAAAGACCCAGTCGCTAAGCATTAAAGCTGCACATAGCTACTATGTTCAGGATGCCTAAATCGTTGTACAATTTTGAAAAATAAAGAAGCTATCAAAGCAGGTGATGTGGCAAAAGAGGTTACAAAGCTGACCTCTAGGAGATCAAAAAGTATGGAAGAAATGGAAAAGCTCCTCTTAGTTTGCATTAATAAAAAACAGCTGGTTGGTGGTGTGATTTCTGACACCCTAATTTGTGAGAAAGCCAAGGTCCTCCACAATAATTTAGTGAAGGGCATGCCTGATACTAGTACTCGAAAGGAGGAGCTTAAAGCCAGGAGGGAGTGGTTTGAGAACTTTAAGACAGGACTGTTGTTATGCTTGGAGAGTCTGCCAGTTCTAAGTTGGAAGCCGCAGAAAAGTTTGTAAAGGAGTTTAAGGACTTTGTGAACAGTGAGGGGTATGTTTTGAACCAAGTGTTTAATTGCAGTGAAACAAACAGTCCTTTATATTTTTAGCTTCTGATATTTTTAATTTTATTAATTTACTTTTTATTCAAATATTATTATTAGTTAATGTCTTACCTTAAAATCCAGTGTATTTATGTTAAAATCATTTTGAAAATTCAAGTTTGCAGGACTGAGGAATGGATTAATTCAGTTGCTGTTATTTTATTTTATTGATTTTTATTTTTTATTTTTTTGAGACAGAGTCTCACTATTTCACCCTTGGTAGAGTGCTGTGGTGCCATAGTTCACAGCAACCTCAAACTCTTGGGCTTAAGCGATTCTCTTGCCTTAGCCTCCCAAGTATCTGGGACTACAGGCACCCACCACAAGGCTGGGCTATTTTTTGGTGGCAGCTGTCATTGTTGTTTAGTTGGCCCTAGCTGGGCTTGAACCTGCCAGCTCTGGTGTATATGGCCGCCACCCTACTCACTGAACTATGGGTGCAAGCCACTTTCTGTTATTTTAAAGGGAAAAAATTGGCTGGGTGCCTGTAGCTCAACTGGCTAAGGCACCAGCCACATACACCTAAGGTGGTGGGTTCAAATCCAGCCCGGACCTGCCAAACAACAATGACGGCTGCAACCAAAAAAAAAAAAAAAAATAGCTGGGCGTTGTGGCGGGCGCCTGTGGTCCCAGCTACTTGGGAGGCTGAGGCAGGAGACTCGCTTGAGCCCAAGAGTTGGAGGTTGCTGTGAGCTGTAATGCCACGGCACTCCACCCAGGGGGATAGCTTGAGGCTTTGTCTCAAAAAAAAATAAATAAAAAATAAAAAATAAAAAAAGGGAAAAAAATTATCTTGGAATCCAAATGACTGGGAACTAAAATGAGATTCAAGAATGGATTGAGTTCAGATTCTAAGGAATGACTGTAAATGTAGTCATATATTTATTTTATACATATATGTGCATTTATATATGTATATATGTACATAGATATGACATAGCATTTACCAGTTATTCTAGTATGCAATGAAGAAAAGTTGGCAATATCAATGTGAGCTCTCAACATTGCCTGGTAGTTTTAATTGGGCAATTCTTATGTGTACATCAAATTCTAGCATTTTTAGAGTTTATTAAATAAACTCATAGAATATTAATACTAGCCATCCTTATTTTTTTTCTGTATACATGACAGCATGTGTATGCATATATATACACACACACACTTTTTGTTCATATAAAGTGCTATGCGTCTGATAATTCACCTAATGATTGTCAAGAATTGTAAAGAATCTAATTTTTGTACTACTTGCAAGCGAAGGTTGCTATAGTTTCCTGAATGCTATCAGAAGGCAAAAGACTCCTAGATCAGACACTAATTATAGTTTGTTACTTATACTAATAGCAGTAGCCAAAATATCAGCATTTGAGGCTCGGCGCCTGTGGCTCAATCGGCTAAGGCGCCAGCCATGTACACCTAAGGTGGCAGGTTCGAATCCCCAGCCCGGGCCCGCCAAACAACAATGATGGCTGCAACCAAAAAAATGGCTGGGCGTTGTGGCAGACGCCTGTGGTCCGAGCTACTT
>CAUYQV010119378.1:0-34692 GCA_963574575.1 Galagoides demidoff
ATGGCCGGGCGTTGTGGCGGGCGCCTGTGGTCCCAGCTGCTTGGGAGGCGGAGGCAGGAGACTCGCTTGAGCCCAGGAGTTGGAGGTTGCTATGAGCTGTGATGCCATGGCACTCTACCCAGGGGGATAGCTTGAGGGTCCATCTCAAAAGAAAAAAAAAAAATTTTCAACTAACACCAACATTTCCTGAGGACAACACTGAAATATATGTTGATTTATAACAACTTCATTTTAGAACTGAAGGATTAATGTTAACCATGAAGCAAATTAAAATGTAACCACTTATAAAGGATAGTGACCTGGTGAGGTTTTTGTTCGTCTCTATATTCTATGATGTCTTCGTTTTAAAAATCTGTATCAAGACCTATTTTAAAAGGTAACATTATGCACCCAAGAAGTAAAAGAAATAGCTTAATATCTCCTGTCTGGAAATACTGTCAACTGAAGTGAAGGAATAACATAATTCTATATTATTTGATCTCATCAGAATCATTAAAAAGAATTGAGAGGGCTTCAGAGGCATAAGTTATAGGCCAATTATAGACTTATTTTCTTTTTAAAATAAAATATAAATTGAGCCATCTTTTAATCTTCACAGTAGGATAGGAGTTATCACATATTAGATTAACCTAATTTTGAGTAAAGTTTTATATAAACTAAACAATATTTTCAAAACTTTGAAAGAACAATCAAAATAGATATATTTGTGCTACTTCCTTAAAAATAGTAATCAAATAGTTCCACTACTGGCATGAAATATTTTTCTCATAGATGAATATACATATAACATAAAACGGCATCAACTGCAAATTAATTATATATTTGGGAATCTCTAATTACATATTTGAAAATTAAAACTTTGTATAGACCTTCAAAGGGACATTTAGATCGAAAGGTAATGCAATTATGGGACTAGCATTTATAAGATTAAATATGGCTGATCGCTGGTGGTGCTCACAAGTGGGTGACTAGGACCTAACCATATGATGGCAGCTTCCCGTTAAGCCCACAGGGAAAGTATAAGGTAAAGAAGAACTTCAGCATGACAGTGGCTCTCCTGAATACAGAGAAGTCGTGTACAGTCTCTATAACAATGCCCACCACAGAGGACCCAGCAAGTGCTATCTTCTATTATTCCTGATTCTTTAGGACTTAATATTAAAAAGAGTTTTTTCTTTTTCATTTCCCCTGTGCACTGCTGTAGTACCTCTCAGTCATCGCCTACCGTGATGAAGGACTATGTTTAACCATTTGGGGGAGAAGAGTTTTCACACTCTAAGGCTATACAAACATAGGAGTAAACAACTTAGGATCCCTTTAAAAATAATGAAACTTCTAATTAAACTTTATGGAATTTAGAATTTACCCTAAAAACTTAGATTAAAATAACCCTTGACAACCACGCACACAAAGGTCTTGTCTGACTAGACTTTGTATTCAACAACTGCCACCTCCATGATAGAATAGAGGCTTAATGAGTTGTTACCGGGTTGAAAATAAATTGAGACAAATTACTAACTTGTCTGTTTTGCTAAGCCTAAAGTAAATATTCAGGGCAATATAATAATAACAAATTCACAACCATTTGTGAAGCACTCATTTTAGCACTTAAGGAAGTAACTAAACAGTTTCACGTATAATAAATTTTGAAACAATAGACTATCATACAGAAAACATATATATTATTAAAATGTTAAAATAGAAGAGACAAAACACCCTTTTTTATGCTACTGGTGGAAATGAAATAAATTTATCCATATTTTTATCCTCATGGTGCTGAAAAGAAGGGAATTATGGGAAGAAAAATGTTATTGGTTATTCTCAAAGTGTCCTGGCAATTTTCTAGTTAAGTTTCAATTTTAATTTTTTCTACAAATAGATATATGTCACCATTAGAAATCAAAATCATATTGACACTGCACAAAATAATTACTATATTGTAATAAAAATGAAATCAGTGAGTGTACATGATTATAACATAATGCATAATTATGGATTAATTAAAATTCTTGTAATTATATTGTATACATGCCTGAGTTGAAAATTCATTCTACAAAAATACATATTGGAGAAATATTTAGCAGCTGTATAATTAAGCCACCAGCACCAACTAGGAGAAAAATATCACACTATTTGTCCACACTTACGTAATATGGGAGGGGGAGAGTGATTTGAATGTCCTTCAGAGTTTGGTATTTTGTTCTGTAGTAAGAACACTTAGTGTAAGATCTTATCTGCCCTCTTAGCAAATTTGTAAGCATACAATACATCATTTATTATCATCATAAAGTTATGCTTCAGATTTCTAGAACATATCTTTCAGAATCGAAACTTTGTATCTATTGAACAAATGCAAATTTCCTTCATCTTAAAACTGCATTGTCAGAAGTATAGCATCTAGGTAGACAATATTCCATAGCACTCCTCATTGCTGACAGCATGCCCAGCTTCCAATTCTGTCCCATTAGGGCAACCACTTTTAACGATTATTAATGATATAAAATTGCTGTGTTCTCTTTATCAGCTTGAGTTTTAGAGTTAGGTCACAATATCCATCCATGAAGTCACAGGAAACTAACCTTCCTTCCCACACCAAATCTCCTTTGATGAAAGGCCTTTGTTTCCATGCTAATCCAGTTGTTAAGTATGAGGGCTTTTGTCTGCAGTGTTCAACCCATATGCTATCTCATAGAGAGGTAAAAAGCCTTGTTTATCTCACAAAGACCCCAGTTCTGTACTGCACAATCTGAAAGTGTAATAGTTTCTTAAGATATAGGGGACATCTTTTATGTTATTCCAAACTATAAAGGCGGGTTAGAGCTATCTCAAGCTATAACTAGCTATCCTGCCTCCCAAGACCACAGATCTTTAAAATCCTTTCCCCTTACAATAGTGTTGTATAGCTGTTGTAGACCAGAGGCTCTGTATAGAAAGGATACATAGTCCCACGCCATAGCCTGTTTTTGGAATCAGCTCTTCATAACACACCTTGAGCTGATTCTGTATCATGAGAATAACCACACTATATTATCCCTGGTCTTTAGGACTTCTAGCATTATTTCATGACACTATTTTCCCACAGCCAGGGCCCCTTCAGTACATTGAGATTTTATAACAACATTGAACTGCAAAGAGGAAAGGGTATTGGTAACACTCTTACTTAGCAGAAGAGCCCTGAGCCTCTAGGGAAATTTGCATATTGCAATCTCTAAACTCCATTTCCTGGGTCTTCCATAGGTATGAGATGAAATTAATATTGGCTAAAGAGCTGAAATTTCAGCCTGGACTGCCACCTCACCCTGATCAGTTGGTTTCCATTGACTTTATGTACATAACCAAAATGAACCATTCAAGTGGTTAATGGTTGGTTATTCAAGAGAATTTGATGTCTCCACATCTGGAACTAGGAATGTCTGCCATCTCTTCATGTAGTAATGAAAATAATAATATCAACAATAGTAACAAAATTAGGGTAGGAACTCCTATTTTATTCACCTTTTTAATTCCAAAACGTAACTGACCTGAAGGTTCACAATAGAAGATTAACTACTTTTTGGTTACTAACTAATAAAAATGATGTGACATTGTAATGTGCTCCAAGTGAAATATGCACATTACCATTTATTCTTTCAATTTTTAGCCAATGTTAAAAACCCTGAACTGTATGAGTAATATGTGTGGAACGGAGATTTGATGATAGGCATCTTTATTATTGTAAAGATAATAAGACCTGAGACCCTCTTTAACGTAGTTATTTTTAATAAGACCAGATAAATAAGACCTGAGACCTTCTTTGATGTAGTTATTTTTAATAAGACCTGAGACCCTCTTTAATGTAGTTATTTTTAAATGATAGGGAAAGATGTAAAATGGAGAGTGGGTGGGAGACCAGTCTCAGATTTGCCTATCAGGGTGTAGATGACAGAAAGCTGACATTTACTTGGTATTGCAGACCAAGGGCACTGTAAAAAGATTTGCTTTCTCTCATCTCTTCAAACTACCCAAGAAATTTGTTCTGAGAAAATAATTCAAACAAAGAAAAAAGTTGTCAACTACTGTATTAAACAGGAAAAACAACAACAACAACAACAACAACAACAACAACAAAAACCCAGAAAGAGATAACTCCAAGTGTAGGCAAGGGTAACTCCTAGAGCAGGAACTCCCATTAGTTGCTGGGTACAGCCACTTTGGAAAACAGTTTGACAGTTTCTAACAAAACTAAATGCTCTTACTCTGCGTGCAGAAATCCTACTCATTGGTATTTACCCACATGACTTACACAGTATTGACGCAAACACCTGTGCATGCCTATTGACTGTAGCTTTATTCATAATTGCCTACTTAGCAGCAACCTGCCAAGATATACGTCAGTAGGTGAATGGATAAGTAGTGTCCAGACAATGACATATTATTCAGAACCAAAAAGGAATGAGCTATCAAGTCATGAAAATTTATGGAAGAAACTTTAATGTATATTCTAACTACAGGACATTCTGCAAAAGACAAAACTATGGCAAGAATAAAAAGAACAGCATTTTCCAAGGGTTGGGAAGGAGGCTGAGAGATGAATAAATGAGCACACAGGAGTTTTAGGGCAGAGAAACTACCTTGTATTATATTATAATGGGGGAGACTTGTCATTATATGTTTATCCAAACCCATCCAATATAAAACATCAAGAATGAAACCTAATGTAAACTGCGGAACTTGGATGGTAATGATGTGTCAAAGTAAGGTCATTAATGGTAGCAAATGTACCGCTCTGGTGCAGGATGTGGAGAATGGAGAGGACCGTGCATGTGTGGGGTCAAGGGGAACATGAAAACTCTGTAATTTCCATTAAATTTTCCTGTGAACCTAAAATTGCTTTAAAAACCAAGTCTATTAAAAAATAAGAAATGTCCCAAGCATGTGACATATCCTGAACATCAGGGTAATTATCGCACATCAGCCTAATGTAAAAGATTATGATCTTTGTTCAATACAGGAAACGTTTGGCAACACAAAAAGTGAAAGGCTTTAAATTGAAGGTTTATGTACCCCATTATTAGAGCTATGGAAGATATATATGAAAATGGACATTCTTAAAGAGAGTATGGACTATTTAAGTAGTTAAAATGGGTTTATGGGTCATTTTTATGGCTTTAACTCTTTGCAATTATTACACTATGTCACTTAGAATAAATATATTTCCAAAGGAAGGCCATGCCATTATACGAATCATTCCATTTAGATTGCACAGTGAGAAATATCATCAGGGCTCACTGTGGATCAATATTCCTTACAACATTTTAGAACCCCAATCATTATTTAACAAATATTAAAAGAGCATTAATTACATGCTGTGTTAGTCACTGTGGTTACAATTATGAGCAAAACTTGGCATGGATTCTACTTTCATGGTGCTTACATACTTAACGGAGGAAGTATTAAAAAAATCAGATGATAAACATTCCCCACCGTACAAATCTGTGTTGTACAGAAGAGAAGTGCACAAAGCTGACCTTAAGAGTGGGTTTCTTTGATCTAGTTAGGAAGGAGGGAAAAACATCTCCAAAGAGGAAATGGGAGCTGAGTTCAGAGGATGAGTCAGCATTAACTGGGTACAGAGGACAAGGAAAAGCATTCCAAACAGGGAAAAGCAAGCAGGAGCCTTTTGGACTGGGAGAAAAATGGCAAGCAGATGAGACTGAGGTCCGTTAGCTCTGAGGACAGAGAGAAACGAGGTAGAGACTTTAGGAGAACATTAAAGATTAACATCCTAAGTGCTGTGGAAATACTTCAATAGAAACATTTTAAGACAAGAAGTGACCATTTTTAATTTAAATTGTGAAAATATCATAGTTAATGAACGCTGAAGGCAGTTGATATAGGAGCTACTTTAGTTTCCTTAGATAACAGATTGGGACATTTTGGACCAGGTCTTTCATGTTCTTAAGCGTTTTACATTCTTTTGCTGAAGATTGACTAAATTAAATATTACCTCTTCTGCGACTCTTTACCCCCATTTTATTCAGACAAACTCAGTCTCTGGAATTCCATTCCATTCTGCTTTTCACATGCCTCCCACATGCTATGAACTGAACGGTGTTCCCCCAAATTAAAATGTTGAAGTCAATAGGGAACCTGTAGCCTCAAGGCCACATGTGGCTAATTCCCTGAGTGCAGCCCCTTGACTAAATCCTTGATTCAGTCAAAAGGCCACACTGGTAAGATCCAGAAAGCCACATGCAGCCCACTGAGGCCTCAGGCTCTCCATCCTGTGTGGAGCTCTAATTCAGTGTGACTGACATCTTTATAAGACGAGGTACCAGGGATGGTCACCTTCAGAGGAAAAGCCAAGGGAGGACACAGTCAGGAAGTCGCTGAGAGGCCTCAAGAAAAACCAAATCTACTAATGCCTTGACATGGAGTCCTGACCTCCTGAACTGGGGAGAAAATAAATCTCTGTTGAAGCTGCAGTCTGTGCTCTTCTGTCATGGCAGCCCGAGAAGTCTAATAGAAACAGATCATATCATATTGCACAAATGTGTATCTACCTCTTGTCAAGCAGACCATGAATTATAAAAGGTCATAAAACTATTCCTAGTTTGTACTAAATTATTTCTAGTGTCTGGTACAATGTCTATATATACTGGGTCTATAACTTAATTTTTCTAAATTACTAAACTCCTACAATCATAACTGTATATATATCCCCAAACATTGTCTTTATACTCTACCCCTCTATCTTCAAGAATTTAACCAAATTCAACTCTAGGCTCTGCTATAAGTGCAGTGTGGGTAAGAAATTTCTGCTTGCCTTCTGTTTGTTTTGTTGGCTATCGCTACTTCACTTCAAATTGAACTGATTCTCTTCTTTTTTAAAATTTAAAAATTTTTTTTTGTTTTTATTAAATCATCACTGTGTACATTGGTGCATTTATGGGGTTCAGTGTACTGATTTGACATACATTGCAAAATGCTTACATTGCACTGATTAACACATCCATACTCTTTTAATAGTTTTGAAATATGCCATTGCATCATGCACATTAGGTGAGGTGGTTGGAGCCAATCCTGTCCCAACTTCTGACTCCAGAGATCTGTGCTGGTCTTTTGGCCACTTCCCTGTGCTTCTATTCAGGAAGCACAGACAGTATCTTAAAAGGACCCAACGCTCTGTCTGGAAATGACATAGCATCTGACTCAAAGATCAGGGCCATCTATTAAACGTCATGCATTTTAAAGAGCCCAGAGCTCGTTTTTATTGATGTTTTTGGGCACATTACAGGTGTTCAATGAATACTCATTGAAAGAATCTAAAAGAATGTTTAGATATTCAAATCTCCATCATTTTACCACTTATTCGTATCAAAATATATAGTACAAGATATCTTGAAGTTATTATATGTTTGGCTAAGCTTTAAACTCAAACATTTTAAGTATATTTTAAAAATTGATGTGAATGAAATATTATATCATTTACTTGAAGAAATGTATTTCTTCCTCAGAAATAGTATCAACTGCTTTTCTAAGTAGCTAGTTAATGAAAAAAATCAACAGGATACTTTTAACCAGATAAGTAAGAAACGTTTACTACTTGAGCTGTGGTAAACACGGAACTCTACTCAGACATCCTTTGTTTCCCGGGAAGCTTGTGTTTGTGGTACAGGAAATTCTGCCCAACACCCGCCGCTGAGGCTGCGCACGTCACAGGTAAGACGACGGTGGGAGGCGGCGCTCAGAGTCCTCGCCAGAGAGCACGACAGGTGGGGCTTCCCTGAGGAAAATCCTGGGTTGGATACTGCTTAAGGACTTTTGTCAGTTTTCTGAATGGTAGGATGGAATGTATGTTCATTAAGTGTACAACAAAACCTAGCTGGGAGCGGCAGATAACACCGAGAATAACAGCAGATTTAATCACGACCATGAAATTCAACTAGACGGTCAGAGGAAGCGAGCGATGCAGCCCAATGTAGTGCTGCCTCCCAGCGCAGGCCCGTGGCGCGGTGGCGCAGTTGGTGCTGGGGCCGCCACCTGCTGCTGAGGCCGCCACCTGCTGCTGGTGGCTTTCTCGCCGGAGCGCTGCCCACACGCTGGGCCAGGACCACCGCCCACACAAACAGCCAGACTCGGCGGAGCAGCGGTCCTCAGGCGATGCCAACCCGTAGCTCAGTTTGCAAGCCCCTGTTGCAGGAATTTGCCGAACTTGGACAGAAAAGGGCCCTAGACCCTCTTCGGAAAGACTACAACAAGATAGTTTGGGAACTAAAAAAAAAAAAAGAAAGGATTGATATAGTAACCTAGTTAATTATTTAAAATTCACAGGGGGGATATTATCCAATCCAAATGGTAATTACGCTTTTCCAACTGCCAGACTTATGGTTTTAAAAATTTGACATTTATCCCAATGTCTTGTTTTTGTTACATCAGTTTTGTTTTTTTAATTATCATGACTGTTGTTATCACCTTCCCTTTTATTGGCAGGAGGAGGTGATTGTGCTCAGTGCTTCATATCAGAAGGGACGTGGACAGGCATTAGAGTCCCTGGGCTGTCATGGGGCATGACTCCTTGTCGTCTGAGAGCACTGCCGTGCCTTCCGGCTGCCCGGCTGCCCTCTGAGGAGGTGGCTGGGAGGACTTAAGAAGCTGAAAGGGATTCAGTTGAGAGCAGCAGAAACGATTAAAGACTCGGAAAATAGGAGCCACGAAGGAAGATTAAAGGATCTGGGATTATTTAGCCTGGAGGAGGGCAGCTGACCTAATAACCGTCTTCAGGATGGTGAAGGGCTATTGTGTGGAGGGTGGTGACCAGCTGTTCCCTCTCTACCCTGAGGGTAGGAGAAGAGGAAATGGGTTTAGGCTTCAGTAGCGAGGGCTTAGGAGAGCTTTCTTCCAGCCGCTGAGACACTCAGCCTCTTCAGCCCAGCAGAGGTGGTTCTGACCGCAGAGCTGCCCTCCTGAGTGGTGCTGGAGGGCAGGGACCCTGCGGCCTGAGGCTGTGTGCGGCCACACGTGTCCCAGGGCCGGACTTTGTGTCCGTGGGTTACCCTCTCTACTCTCACTTTCCTGGGAATGTTGTTCTGTTTAAAGCTGAGTGTCCCAAATGACAGTTCAAGGGACAGCAGGCACTTGCCAGAAGCCACAGGAGGCAGCAGCACCATGCCCGCCCCATTTCCATGGGTTGTGAGGGCTGCAGCCTCCTGTAAGGTATTCGAAGGAAAAGATTGTAACCAACTCTAGCCTTGAGTTCACATTTTTTTCTTTTTTTTTTTTGAGTTCACGTTTTTTTCAACTGATACAATCTTTGATGTTAAAAAATATATGTTCATGGGCAGCGCCTGTGGCTCAAGAAGTAGATGCCGGCTTCATATACCGGAGATGGTGGGTTCAAACCCAGCACTGGCCAAAAACTGCAAGAAAAAAAAAGAAAGAAAAAACATATATAAATACATATGTTCATCAGGTGCTCTGTTTGTTCCGTGGAAAGAAAAGGAAGGGAGGCAGGAAAGAGTGAGGTAATTTTTCCCCTTCAAATATTTTGAATTTCTATAATCAGAACCATGTCTGTGACTCTCTTATATGAATTTTGGACACAAATAATCTGAGAATTGTCTGTGGTCCTGGGGAAATTTTGCCTCCTTTAAACAAAGCACAGAAGGTAAACACTGGGCCGCTGTCTGTTGTGTAGATGTGTGGAGGAGACATTTTGGTGTAGAGGGAAGCTGGTGGGTATCAGTTTTATTGCCGTAACTATGGTTTCTCATGCTGTCCCTCAGCATCTGCCACGATGACAACTGTGTTCCTCGTTTGTTACGGCCACAGAAGGAGTGTCTCTTTCCCGCTGCCCAGAGACTCACCACTGCAGAAGTGAGGCTAGTAAAATAGCAATCAATCCCTTTATTTTTCTTTTTCATTTTTTGAAAAATGAAAATCATTTTTGCCCATCATCAAATAGTTTCAAAATCTGAATTTATTTTAGGGCCTGCCCACTGATTTTCAGACTTGTATCTCGTTGACTCTCCTCCCGAACACAGTACATGCATCAGAGTAGTTGATGCTCCTCAGCTGCGCCAGCACGGTCCTCTTGTTTCTTCACAACTTCCCTTTTCAGGTGCTCCTCCATCCCCACCCTCCATTCCTGTTTGTCCTTAAATTAGCTGGGAAGTCACCATTCCACTATCGCACTTCACGCTGTGTCCTGCTGTTTCCCAGGTGCGTCCGTATTTCCCCCACGGAACTGGAAGCTCCTCAGAGCTGCCCTCTCACAGTTGTGATCTTAAGGTCTAAAGCTGCTCAGCAGTTAAGGGGGAGGGGGAGGAGGGCAGGTGGGTGAACAAGCCCTTCTCTGTGTGGAGAGAGGTCTGTCTGGGTCAAACATCGCATCAGGAACCTCAGTCTTATTAACAGGCTGGATTAAATCAGGTATTGAATGACGCTAAGCTGTTTTACAAGAATCAAACTCATTGCATTGCCATTGTAGAACTGCCTTAATTTTGGAATCTCGTTCTGCTTATTTTAGGAGAAAACTACATTTTCAAATCAATTAGACTTTTTCATTGTTGGCACCATTATTGACATCAAATTCCCATAACTTATGGGGGGGTCTTAAGTGGCAACAGGTGCTGCCTCCAAAGAGCGGCCAAGCTTTGTCCGCTGACCGGCTACCCAGAAGCACAGCAGTTTCCAGACCACACTGGTTGCATTGCTACGGTGCTTGAATTTTGACACCTGACAGTAATTTTAAGTTTTCATCAGGCTTGGAGAGGAGGGGATTCTGGAATTCTTTTTTTTCCCCATCATAATCAGAAATCAAAGTGTTTTTACAAACCATAATAAAAACCGTGTGTACTTACATCATGACTTTTGCTTAACGATTAGGCACAGAGTTAGGCTATTTTTATCCTCAAAACTGATTTTGAGAATGAAACTCACTTTGTAAGTTTGACAAAAGGAATCAAATCCATTCTCCTCTTTCAGGATTAGAAGTTGATGCACTTCCTGCACATACATCAAAGTGTGGTCCCTTCTATCAACGTTTTATAAACAGTCCTTTGTCTCCTGCCCTTGCGCTGCTCTCTGTGCCTCAGCCAGAGAGCTAGGAGCTCATTTTGGTGGAGACCAGCTCTGACCAAATGCATCCCCCTGGACTCACACAGGTCAACAAGAGTGGCTGCTGGCCTGGACGTGGACAGGGGGTGGTCTGATGGTGGGAAGCAGTCTCCCCTTACAGGAACTGTGGTGAACAACACGACGAGATCATTTTTTAAGAACAACACTGTACCAATAGCATTTTTAAGGCATGTATGTAAAATGAGATAAAAATTGTGGAAAGTAAAGAAACCAGTCATGCACACTTGCCTCAAACAGAGCATACTATTTTTGGTATGTCAAATTTATATTACCCTGGTCATCACAAATTATAACTAGGGTCATAAAATAGTCAAATGGTTTTGTTAAGAACAGTATAATAATATGCTAAGTTCTCTTCAATAACTCACCAGAGACCAAAGTAACTGTGAACAACAACTCTTGAGTTCTCTGTATGAAATGTGTTTCTGAATCATCTAAATTTCTTAAAACACTAAACAGCAGTATATATTTAAGACAGTTGGTTCCCCGTCAAATAGGCATTTTGGATTCTATGTGAAGACATTAAGGATATTTCAATCTGAGTCGCGGAAGATAAATGTAGATTTTTTTTGATAATTTTGAAAATAGTATATACTCACCTGTTGAGGCTAATAGCAGGAAATATAATCTACCTATTTAAAATAAATACTGTAGAACCTCCATAAATTGACCCCTCAAGGTACCGTAACAAACTGGTAACATACGGAGGTGGTCACCTAAGGAATTAGGCCTACTGTGTTGAGCTGTGTGTGTGGTACCTGTCCAGTCTGTGAACACTGGGTCAACTGGAGGCAGTCAGTGGACGGAGGTGACCACCTAATTTGCAGTAGATTTTCTGCCCTGTAGACACCACCTATTTTTTGATAGTCTTTCCCTCTCATCTTTTGTTGTAAGACTGGTCCTCATTTAGTCCCTGGATACTTTCTTTCTAGGAAAAGCTCCCATCTGTCTTTTTTATTTTATTTTATTTTGCTGTTTCATTTCTTTTCACTTTCTTTCCTTCATTCTTTTTTATAGGGTGGTTGACCTTTGCCTTCTACTTGGTGATTTGTGGGGTGTTGAGGTCAAACTGTGACAAACCCATCAGAAGATCTCACAGCTGGGAACTGCAACTCAGGATCACCTGAACCACTTTATTGAAGAAAGAAATTGAGTTCATTTTTGGTTACATGAGCATTAATAGAATTTTATTAAGCAGGATCTTTGGCAAGTGTCAGTGTGGGGGACAGGGCCTTCGCAGTTTGGGGCCATCTTGTATGTGTGCTACCCAGTCACTGGAAGATCCTGGGCCAGTATCTTCTCCCTGCGTGTAAGGAGTTCCCGTAGGGAGGGCTGACTTAGGAAATGGGAAAGAAGAGGACAGTGAATTCACTTTCTGTGATCTCAGCAACTAGAGATCCCAGGCTTATCCTGGGATCCTCGTGGTGAGAGGAGATGTGGGAGACCCGGAGCAGGGACAGGTGTCCTGAGAGCAGCAGCATCTGCAGCAGCCGTCAGGCCAAGGGCTTTGGGGGAGGCTCCGTGTTGCTCCCAGACACTCCTATGCCCAGCCTGGCTTCCCCTGTGTTCTGCACGTCCCCTCGATCTTACGCCTTCCTCCCAGGCTTCTATTGGCCCTGTGGTCCCCTCAGTGAGTGCAACAGGCCTTGAGTCCCCATTAGGGCCTGCAGTATCTCTACTGTTCCCCTTTTCTGCTCAGGGCTCTGTCTTTAGTCTCCCCTTGCAGTGATTGTAGGAGTTTTCATCCATGAAACAAAAGGACTCTGGCTCGGCGCCTGTGGCTCAATTGGCTAAGGCGCCAGCCACGTACACCTAAGGTGGTGGGTTCGATCCCCAGCCCGGGCCCGCCAAACAACAATGATGACTGCAACCAAAAAAAAAAAAAATGGCCGGGCGTTGTGGCAGGCGCCTGTGGTCCCAGCTACTTGGGAGGCGGAGGCAGGAGACTCGCTTGAGCCCAGGAGTTGGAGGTTGCTATAAGCTGTGATGCCGTGGCACTCTACCCAGGGGGATAGCTTGAGGCTCCGTCTCAAAAAAAAAAAAAAAAAAAAACAAGAAACAAAAGGACTCTCACCCAATCTGGGGACACTACAGACTAGGTAGTGGCAATAAGGTCTGGTGGAAGATGATGTTACCTAAAAAAATTAAAGTGATCATGATAAGTAAAATAGTGAGATATAATGGCTGTACACTTTGATTTGAAACAAGTCACCACTAAAAGATTCAGAAGATGATTCAGTGGCATACTGGTAAATGTTTACCAACTGGTTCTTCAAAAATGAAAACAAAATACCCAATTTGTGCTGCTTGCCAGTTTCCTACTGTGCCTGATTTTCAGCCACAACTTGATGTCAACTGGCTCCGGAAACTCCTGAAAATTTAACAGTTGGCTCCAGCACTGATGAGAGCCAACTCCCGTGGCTGCTAAACTAACACTGAGTTTGTCCTGCCTGATTCTGAGAGCTTCCCGTGTTTTAATTTCTCTTAATCTGCACCAGAACTCCCAGGGAGGTTGGCTAGAGAGTGTGGGCACAGGTATGACGTCGGCTGTGCTAACCAGTGCTGTCCAGGCTGCATGGACGAGTCATTGTCCTGCTTCCCTTTGCAAGAGGAAAGTCCCATCCGAGGTATTGTTTTCTTTTCTTTCTTTCTATTTTTTTTTTTTTTTTGAGATGAAGTTTCAGTTTGTCACCCTTGGTAGAGTGCTGTGCAGTCAAAGCTCACAGTAATCTCAAACTCTTGGGCTTAAGTGATTCTCTTGCCTCATCCTCCCAAATAGCTGGGACTACAGGTGTCCACCACAACGCCAGGCTATTTTTTTTTTTTTAGAGATCAGGTCTGGCTCTGGCTCTGGCTCAGGCCCAGGCTGGTTTCAAACTCATGAGCTCAGGCATTCCACTAACCTTGGCCTCCCAGAGCACCAGGATTATAGGTGTGAGCCACCAAGCCCCGCCTAAGGTATTGTTTTCAAGAGGAGCAGTGTAGAACAGAGGCCATTCAGAGATCTGTCAACAGTGATGCCAAGGAAGCATGAAGGGATCCTAGAACTTACCTGAAAAAATTAAAGTGATCATGATAAATAAAATAGTGAGATATAATGGCTGTACACTTTGATTTGAAACAAGTCACCACTAAAAGATTCAGAGGATGATTCAGTGGCATACTGGTAAATTTTTACCAACTGGTTCTTCTAAGGAGCAGGTGGGCGGGGCTGTGAAGGAGCAGGTGGTGTTAGACAAGGATAAGCTGAAAGGGGAGAAAGAACCTGTCTTCCCAGGCCTGTGGGAGGAGCCCTGCTGAGCAGGTGGCCCAAATGGCCATCCCGACTCACTTGGGCAGAGTAGGGTCAGCTGAGAGCTAGCCCAGTCTGTCCACTGCTTATGTCCAAGGGAGAGAGCAGGGAGTGCTCCTGGGGGTGGGGACTCTGCTTCCCAGTGCCCCTGGGTTGGGGGGGGTGGAACGAGGATTCTCTAACTGTGGCTGCATGGGGCCCACAGGGTCACCCACCCAGCAGGAGGAAGGCCTCATGCACCCCAGGACTTTGGCACATGTGATCCAGATGCCTTGCTATGAGCACGCCTTTCTCTGACCCAGGACACACAGACGCCCCGTGGAAAGCAAAGTTTCCCACCTAGCATAAGAACATGAGTGGGATGTGCACCTGTGCCTGGGGGGAGGTGTGTTACACCTGCCCTGTAACACGGGCACCTGTCCAGGTGTGGCAGCCAGGCTCCAGGTAGCAGAACCAAGACACTGCCGGTGTGCAGCCTCCCTGGGGCCCCAGCCTTCATGTCTGTGTGGCTCTTCACTAGGGCGGTGCCAGCTCTCCCACTCAGCATGTAAGCGTTTCTTCATGTAAACAGTAATCGCTAATTTGCAATGGCTCTTCTGCTCCTGGGTGATATGAATTTGAATGTAACTGTACACATTAACCCTCGAAATTGCTGGAGAACCTTTAAATTCAAACTGGCCCAGCAGTCTGGGCTGGGGTGTATCGATTTTAAGAGACTCCAGCAGTCCCCAGAAGCTGACCTCAGGGCAGAGTCCAGGTAGTTGTTGGAGTAATCTGCAGAGCATCCTCGGTCCCTGCATGGAAGTTCTGATCATGTGGTCTGGACAGGGATGCAGGGTGTCTATTAGAGTGCCCAGATAAAGGAGTGTGCAGCCAGAGCAGAAGAGCTGCTGCATCAGGGCCAGTGGGCAGGCAGATGAAACTTGGTTAGGTGGGACCGACGAGGAAGAGAAACCCTGTGAGGTACCAAGTAACACTAATTTCTGTAACTAAGCCGGGAGTGGTGGCTTGCGCCTATAACCCAGCACTCGGTGAGGCCGAGGCAGGCGTACTGCCTGAGCTCACGAGTTCGAGACCTGAGCAAGAGTGAGATCCTGTCTCTAAAAATAGCCAGGTGTTGTGGTGGGCACCTGTAGTCTCAGCTACTAGGAAGGCTGAGGCAAGTGAGTCGCTTGAGTCCCAGAATTTGTGTGAGCTATGACACCACGGCACTCTACCAAGGGCAACAAAGTGAGCCTTTGTCTCAAAATAAAATAAAATAAAATAATTTCATAATTATTTTCTAAGCAACAAGACAAAACAACAACAACAACCCTATTTAAAATGCTGACTAAAAGTGTTGTGCCTTAGAACAAAGACAGCCCAAGGAGGGTCTCATGTCCCTGGATTGAATCTGCCACCAATACTGGGTAAGCCCAGGAAGGTCCATGACCTGGCGAGGGGGAGCCTGCCAGAACAAGAGGCTTCTTTCTCTATCTGGCCCTGAGACTTTCTCCCCAACTAGACAGGTGTCTCATGAGCAAGAGGGAGCACCTGGGAGCTGACCCAGGAAGCTTCTCGGTCCCACGAGCATGAAGTCCTCCTTTCTCACACAGAGGCACCAGGCAACTGATGGGCTTCGGCACACGGAGGCCTGACGTGAGCAGCTCAACAAGGACAGGAAGCCAGGTTCCCAGGAACCTCCTCGCACCCCTCAGAGGAGACCTGCAAGTCCCGTGCACCCTGGCAAGACACACATGCCACCAGACCAAAATGCCACCACAAAGCTGAAAATCAAATTGCCATTGGCATCATAGCTCACAAAATTATACCAAGACCTGTGTACTAAAGTAAAAAAAGTTAAATACGACTCAGAGTCCCTAATGTAATAGTCAAAGTGTCCAGGATATGATAAAATAATCACTCATCATATTCAGAACCAGGAATATCACAGCCTGAATCAGAAATAACTCTCACCAGTGTTGAGACAGATCGGATCAGGCCATTCAGCCTGCGGACTGAGGGCTGAATACTGATTTTGTAAGTACTTTTGCTTATCGACGGTGGTGGATATCACTAAAACTATGCTCTGTGCACTGTACCCTTTTTTTCTTTGCTCATCGGCTTTCACTAGTGTTTGTGTGTTTAAATGTGTGTCCCAATGCACTTTCTTCTTCCAATGTACAGCAAAGAAAAAGAAAGAAAATATTTAGGAAAAAACAATGGAGAAAAATCTTCTACACTTGGTACTATTTATTAGATTTGACACCAAAGACGTGATCCATAACAGAAAAACTGGCAAATTAGACTTCATCAAATTAAAAGCTTTTCTGTATTTAAGTCCCTGTTGGGGGGACAAAAAGACAGGCAACACACAGGGAGGGAAACATGTATCTATGAGTCACACATCTGACAAAGAACTAGTGTCTACAATACGTGTGGAAGTCTCACAACTCAACAGTGACAACACAATCCAATCTGCAAACAGACAGGAGACATGAACAGCCATTTCACCACAGAGGACACACAGATGGCAACAGCACAGGAAGTGATGTTAACATCAGCAGCCATTAGGGAAATGCAAATTAAAACCACATGAGATGTCACTACACACCTATCAGGACGGCTGAAATAAAAAAGCAAGGTTGACAACACCAAATTTTGACCAGATGGATGCCTGATAAGATGCTGTCAGGAATGCAGAATGGTCCCTCTGGGAAACAGTTTGGCAATCTCTTAAAATACTGAGTCAAGCGCCAGGATTGAAATTGACTTCTTGGCATTTATCCCAGAGAAAGGAAAATTTAGATTCATACAAAATACTGAAAGGAATGTTCCCAGAGCTGTCTGTGCAGCCCTCAAACTGCAAACAACCCCGATGTCCTTCAGTGGTTGACTGATCCACAGACTGTGGTATAGCATTTCTGGGAATATTACTTGACAATAAAAAGGAATTATTGGCATGCACAACAGCAAAGTCTAAAGGGAACTATGTTGTGTGGGAAAAAATCCCCCAAATATGCTTAATTTACAATTCAATTTTTATAATATTTTGACAAACATCTAGATATGTCCAGGGGTTAAGGAGCAGGCTGGAGAGTAGGGAGGGAGAGGCAGGAGGGTCGGGGACTGTGAAGGGTTTTATGCTGGTGGGTGCTGTTATCCTGTCTGTGTTCATGGACACACAGTCTACACATGTGATACCATAACCTGCTAAAAACACACACAAGCACGTATGAAATTGTGGAACTCCAAACATAATAAATGGATTGCATCAGGGTCAATTTCTGGGAGTGACATTATTGCAAGGTTTTTCAAACTGTCGCCCTTTGGGAAAATGGATAAATGGCGCATGGACCCTTCAGATAACTGAACGTGAATCTACGATCATCTCAATATAAAGCATTTGATTACAAAATGAAATGTGGGGCGATGTGACAGCTACATGCTGACCCTGAAAATTAAGACTTTGTTCTACCAATCTGTCACTGTACCGTAGATGATAGCAATTTGCTTTGTGTATCTAAATTAAATCTTCTACATAATAAAATATAGGTTTACAATACTTAATATTAAAGATCAGTGTAAACAATAGAATATGTTAAGCTTTAGATATTTATTTTAATTAGTCATAAAAACAATGGTTTTAAAATTCCAGTCATACTCTGTGCAAAAAGTACCAGTGAGTGTCTGGAGGGGCTGAGACTTTGTCTCTGTTGCTCTGAAGCTAATTATGCTCATAAATACCTAAGAAGTAATGTCTGATCAGAATGTATATATTTGTATTAATGTATTCAGAATGCTTTTGTTCTGACATGCCGGTACCAGAGACTGATATTCTCAAAAGTGCAACAAAAGAATTTCATCTACAGCCTAAGTGAATTCAATTTATTCTTCATTTTTACGATCTTCAAAAAGCTTGCTCTTTATTTTTATGATGTCTTTGTTGATCATGCCTTAGAATGAGAAGAATATTAATTTTCAAAAAGCAAAACGGGTTTTGAAGCCCACAGCTTCCTCTGAGGCCAGAGGCAGGAAGGAGGCCCACAGCCCAGTGCAGCCCAGTGCAGGGGAGGACGTGTCACACCCACAGCTGCTCAGGTTGGTCAATTATTTACTCCTGCCAGGGGCTTTGGACACTTTTTTCCCACAGGGTCCTCAGGATCCCTTGCTGGAGCATCAGCCCCCCTACCCAGAGGCCTTCCTTGCCCTTCCCACTGACAGTTCTCAGCCTCATGCGACTCCAACCATCAGGCATCCGCAGACCTGTCCCCAGCCAGGGAGCAGCCTCCGCCGCCCCTCCCAGACCAGAGCTCCTGACTCTGTCTCCGTCCTTCTGGCTAAAACTCAAACCCTCAGATGGTCCCCACAGCCAGCCTTCCTCACACTCACCACCCTCTCCCCTGGTGGGAAGACCCTCCTCCCCGCTCCTGACTGGGCTGGGGGAGGGAACTCCTGGTTCAGTCAAGCTCTGGTCCATTCTCTGCCCAGCCGCCCACTAGCCTGTTTCCTGCTACCGACTTTGAGAGGACCTGGTCTGTTTTCTCTCCCTCTCCACTTGTAAAACATAAACTGTCGGGAACCAGGGTGCTCACCCCGTCTCTGCGTCTGGCATCTCCCGGTAGAGAGCCTGGACAGAAGAGGCCCCAGGGATCCTTGCTGAGTAGGTGACATAGGCAGTGTCGTCAGCCTCCAGCCACAGAGGGAAAAATGGAGGCTTAGGGGATGCGCCCGCTGGGAGCAAGTTAAGGGAAGGGGCAGTTGGAGCCAGCTGGCCCCCGTCCAGTCCTGAAGATCAGGCCTCCACGTGTCCGTTTCACTCCTGAAGCACCACTCTGAGGTCTTCTGCAACTCAAACCTTCATGGCCATCTCCGGGTGCCGCCTCCCTCTCTCCATCTCTCTCCATCTCTCTCTGTGTCTCTGTCTCTCTGACCTCTCTCCCGTAAAGATACAAGTCCCGGAAGATGCCCAGACAGGTGTTTCAGTATCCCCATCTGCACCCCTCTGAGGAACCGGGGCTGGACCTTTCCAAGGCTCCCTAGGAGCCCAGCAGTGCTCAGGGGCTCGGCCCTGCGCAGCGGAGCAAAGCACAGAGGAAAGGGTATGCAGGGGGCTGTGGGGCCTGCTCAGCTCCGCAGTGGCCTGGGAGGGGGGAGAGCGCCTGTGAGGCTGGCCATGTCCCTTGTTCGTATGTAGGAGACAGGACTCCATTTGAAGCCCAGTCTGTATGAAACTTGCTGTGTGTGCCTACATTTGGCCAGAGCGTCCCCGTGTCTCTCCTTTGGACAGTGGAGCCCAGTGAAGTTGGTGGGATTTAGGGGAAGGTCCAATGGGAAGCACAGGAGAAGGACTCAAACATCCGAAAACTCCAAACAAGGCAAATATCACCTGCCCTGTAATTAATCTCAAGGAAAGAAACTGCCAAGCAGAGAATTCTGGATCTTCAAGGAAAAAGAGATCACTGCTGCCAGGGACGCAGCGAGTCTCCTCTGTGGGTGAGCTCAGAGGAAAGAGAAACTGATGTCTTAACCCCTGGTCTGAAGTGGTTTATAAAAACTTGTCACTTGCTTTTTGCAAAACCCTGACTTTTGCGCACTGACTGACCGGTGGGCGTGGTCCAGCCTGGCGCTCACCCCAGCCGCGGGTGCGGCCTCCCCTCCCCCATTGCCCAAAGCCTCCCTTTGCTTTTCCAGACACCTGCTCAGCCCAGGGGTTCAGACCCAGGAGCTGTGGCCACTTGTTACACAGCACTGGCTTCCCGGGTCTCTATATCCCAGCGAGGCTGAAGTTGTGAAGTAGCAGCTGACGTCTGACCTGGCTCCCATTAGCGCACACCACCACCTGGTAACTGCCTACCTCCCACATGGCAGCACTTCACCGGGATCAGTCATCCCGCATCTCCGAGTGTCCCCAGGCAGTGCGCTAACAGCCTCTTCTACAAGCCAATTTACAAGGATCTGGTCGTGTTTACATTAGCCTTCTCCCAGCGCATGCAAAGAGCAGGGCCCGCCTCAGAACAGAAATGGGCAAATATGAATAATTCAATTTTCCTTGTGGCTATTAACACATTTTCCTTGAATAAAGTGATAATAGGTTATCATCTGTGAAATGGAAATTGCATAACAGAGAGTTTCTGGTTACACCAGAGGAAATTAATTTCGCAGCGCATCTGCTGGGACCCGACTTGTGAATGCTAAGCGCGGGAAGCAGCGGTTCAGCTCGGCTTCCCTCCTAATTAGATTAGGTGCCTCGGTCCGGGAGGAAGGATCGCTGCTCCTGTCCTCGGATTCCTAATATTTGTAATGATGAAATGACTGGGGCAATTAGAGGAGTTAAAAATGACTTATGGGACCATATTATATTAACCAGATGCTGTTTTAAAGAGGGGGGAACTGTGTGATCTGCCTGGTTCAAGACAGCTCCCAGTCCAGCCAGCGACCCACACAACCAGCAGAGCAGCAAGGCCAGGGTGGCACTGCCCTGCAGTCAGCTGGACACCAGGCTCTGAGTGGAACCCTCTCAGTGGCCCCTCCTTGAGTGGGCAGAGACCCCAAGAGGTGGAGGATGTTCCCGTGTTGGCAGTTGGATCGCTGAAAGGTGTGGGATCACCACCCATGACCCATTTCCATGTGGCCTTTGACAAAATGATTTCCATTCTGGTTTCACCTTATAAACTCAAGCATAATAATCACCTAGGAAAGTGGGATCAAGGGGCTTCTGCGTCCACAGTCTGCTCTCTGGTTAAGGTGTGTGTGCGGGAGGCTTGGCACTGTTGAGATGCCTGTTCCCGCGAGGCCCAGCCCAGTGGTCCCTAACACAAGGACAGACAGCACAGCGAAGCCAGCGACCTATTCCCCTCCCTCCACTCACCCCTGCCCCGGCCACAACTCCCCCTCTCTTCTACCCCGCCACACACACACAAACACACCCCAGAAAAGGAAATCGGACTCTCCTGATAATTTGCTCAATTAAATATCTTCATAATTGGGCTTTTAAAACCATACCTTTTAAATGTAATTACTTTGCCATTAAACTCAGTTCTCTTTTCCCAACCCACTTGGTGGGAAATGGCACAGTGCAAAGCTATGCTGCCATGGGGCCTCCATGGGGCAGATCTGGGGCAGGCGCAGAGGCCCCTTCCCAGGGGAAACCCTGCCTGGGATGGCCTGGCCCTGGGTTAAGTTCTAGATTTTTCCCCATTCTCAGAAACCTGGACTTTTCATTGGCTTCTCTCGCGGCAGTGATCTCTAAGGTCATGTAACAGTGATGCCAATATTGGCCCCTCCACCTTACAGCTCAGTTTGTCTGGTCAAAGAAGTGATTCTGTCTCAAAAGGCAACATGATCTCAATAGACGGAGATGCCCTCTATCTCCTTGTAACATCTGTCACACCTTTTTATACAGAAATTAAGTACAATTAATAATTCTAACTTTGAGGACGTAAGGTGTGGAAGCAATATATGTTTTTAGTTACGTATTACCTTAAATTAGCCAAATTAATTACAATCTTTGCCATACTACACAGGGAATACTTACCAAGAGATGTGAGCAGAGCTTTTTAGACAACAAATGGGTAGGGAATTTTGATATACCTCATTAGAAAGTCCATATATAAAGAATAAAACGTAAAATTCCTACTTACTAATTTTAGTTCCTAGAGTTAGTATACTACTGTATTAATCTATGTATATGTATACTGATTCCAGATATATATAGGTGTGGCTTTTAAAGCCCAAGATATATATATATATGTATATATATATACACACACACACACACACACATATATATACACATACATATATATACACACACACATATATATATATATATGTATATACAGTTATATATATATGTGTGTGTGTATGTGTGTATATTTGAGACAGAGTCTCACTCTGTCACCCTGGGTAGAGTGCTGTGGTGTAACTACAGCAACCTCAAACTCTTGGGCTCAAGAGATTGTCTTGCCTCAGCCCCCCAAGTAGCTGGGACTATAGACACCTGCCACAAGGCCCAGCTAGTTTTCTATTTTAGTAGAGACAGGGTCTCATTCTCACCAAGCTGATCTCAAACTCCTAAGCTCTACCTCCTCAGCCTCCCAACTACTAGGATTATACGCATGAGCCCCCACACCCGGCCACATAAACTACATGTTAGCACCAAAGGACTATCTTAGAAATCTTTACCACTTTCCCACTGATCTCCTATGGTTTGTCTTTTATGACCACGTGGCACATAAAAAAACAACTCCATTCTATGATGGAGGGTTGACATTCCAGGCAGGCATAGATTAACAAATGTCATTAACTAATTCCCACAATTTCAAATGCATAAACAATTTTAGGTATATCAAAAGTAACTTGAAAGAGGAGGTCAACAAGCTCATCCTTGCAGCTGTATTTTCTCAGGAAGAAATTTTATGGCTTGTAATAATAAATCATAAAACTTTCCTATCCCTAAACATGTTGAGATAAGGGTGTTGAAATTCAAATCAACTTAGATGTCTACATGCAGGCTCCAATTGTTCAGCCAGGAACAGACACGCTGTCCTTGTCAAATCTCTTCAATGTGAACCAAGTGAAAATACATTATCTTATAAAACCATCTATGTCCTTCCCCTGGATTTTTTGACAACTATCAGAAATATCCATGATGACTGCAATTGTATTCAGACAAGAGCAATCACTGGTACTTCTTGAGTGAAATCTGATGTTGCTTCAGTTTCAAATTAAATTCCCTGACAACAAAAGCAAACACCGTGCTTGGCAAGTCATGCCACGGAGGGAAGCCGCGGGGACTCAGAGACAGGTTTGGTTTGCCTCCTCCCAGCTTTGCTCTCAGAACCCATGACCTTGGGTGAATCTGAAGGTCTTTCTCTACCTGCAAGTCTAGAAAATCTCAACCAAATGGAGCTGGAGAGAGCATGATGCCCAGCACAGCAGACTGGAATTAGATGTGCCTCCAGTAGGTGCATAATGAGTAACACCATTGTACAAAGTCAGAACCCATAAATATGAGTCTCGTCCCCAAAAGGCTGGGATGATTTGGATCAATTTCATTACATTCTACTTGGTAATTAAAGGTCAAATTCAAGAAAATATATAATCCCATAAGCCAAATGTTGATGCTTACTTACATGATGAAGGTTGTGACCTAATAGAAATATAGAAATATCATTGTAAATTTCATCCCTTGTTTGTTTGTTTTTTTTTGAGACAGAATCTCACTATGTCACCCTCAGGAGAGTGCCATGGTGTCACAGCTCACAGCAACCTCAAACTCTTGGGCTTAAGTGATTCTCTTGCCTCAGCCTCCCAAGTAGCTGAGACTACTGTGCCCACCACAGTGCCCGGCTATTATCTCTTACTTTTAAGCAGTATTGGACTATGTTTTGTTTTGTGTTTATGTTTCTAAGAGGAATAGCCCAAACTGGTGTACAAAAATTACAGTGCTAGGAAGTATCCTAATTATATCTCAGCCAATCAGCCCGCTTGTGCAGAAAAACCCACACAGGAGGCAGAGGGTCCCTGTGATTCCAGGGCCTGGCTCTGCTCCTGGCGGCTGTGTGGCTGCCCTGCAGCAAATGCTGGGGTGGGGTGGGGTGCAGGGCTACCACAGGCATTAGCACAGCTGAGCGAAATGCAGTAAAGATAGGAAAGTCCTCCATGGCCTCACTGTTCAGGTGTGTGACTCCCTGTCATCGAGAGAGATGCTGGTCCATGCAACTTTGCTGTGTTCTTTAATTAGTTAATGAAAGTGCATTTTTGATGGATGGCGGCCGGCAGAACTCATTTGTAACGAGCAGCGGTTCAGGGGATCACTCAAAGGCTGACATCTTTCTTGGGGAAAGCTCCTTTTTAAGGTGCTTAATTGTAACATATTGCTGCTATTATTTTAAGGTAATAACTCATTACAGAATAGGATTTCTATACAAGCCTTAATAATTCTGTTATGTCTACCATGATTTTTCAACATTAGCTAATGAAGTGGCCCATCATTTATCAGTAAATAGCATCTAATGTTGCACAGTCAGTCTTTTGACAGAATTATTTGTGCCAGCTTCCTAGATCAGGGACAATTAATATCATTGGAATTGGTGATTTGGGAAGCCACTTCCTTGCCACGCATCCTAATCTTCCCTTGCAATGAAATCATTTGACAAGTCGATACCACAGTCTCATTTTTCATTCGCTTTATCAGCTTCTGGCTTCAAATGACACTCACATCTATAAAAGGTATAGAACTTCTCCAGAGAGTCGAGACATATTCCGGCCCCAACCTACCAGTGTAATTCCTCCTAGTCTGGTGAACACTGAAGGCCTCCTGCAAAGTCCCTACCACTTGGGTTTTAGGTGATTGCCAGTGACCCTAGCATAGCTGACCTGTGCTTCTTTCCTGATTCCCTGTGCTTCTTTCCTGAGGTCCCAATGCGTGACACAGAGATATTGTTTTAAATGTGTGCCCTCTCTGGGTGGGTCAGGGAACACCCAATGCTGGTGAGTGAGTACACTCTTCCGAAGGTGCTGACCAGAAGTGTCCCCTGATGTGTGTGAGAGAGTGCATGTGTCCACGCACACACACACCTCTCAATGTTCCCGCTACACATATGCAGTGCTGTCATAATTTGAATGGTCCCCTAGGTCCTGAAGATAAAATTCAAAATTGCCATCCCCAACAGTCCTCAGCTCATAGCAGTCTAGTTGGTATATTGTAAGGCATATTCATTGGACACATTTAACCTCACTGCTAGGTGAGCTCTGCTTTTACATAAAATATTGAGACACATCTCACAAGGACTCTGCTGAGTGGCCTCTGTACTCCCTACATGCCCAGAGGCAAAGAGCTGCCCTGGTCTGGGTCTGGCCCTCTCCTCTTACACTTGGATTAGAGGAAACCTCTCTGAGACCCAGGGAGGTCCCCGGGCTGGCCTGGTGGTTGCACCAGTGGAGGGTGGCCAGGAGTGCCATTGCTATGGCGCTACTGGGAAGTGCAGACCCTGCTGCCCGGGACACAGAACCCTGGCTGCTCCCTCCCCACCTCCAGCTGCAAGACCAGTAGCACCCAGAGTCCACTCAGCTCCCCCCACCCAGTGCCCCAGTGTTCATTGCTCCGCCTTGGCCAGTCACCCCTGTCAGTCATTTGGAGAAATTGGTACCTTGAGAATCAATTTAGTCCAACAGTAATTGGTAGTAGAATCAAATAAAGTGCTAAATAGGAAGAAGTGAATTGCACGTTGAATTCCCTGACACAGTGCAATAATCAGCCAACATTCCAAAAGTTCACTTTCATCCCATCTAGATTTATGAAATTAAAATAGGCGTCAGAAATGTGGGAGGCGGGTGTCAGTTCTCATCCAAGAGGTGAGATTTGGGGAGGTCGGGTAAGCATTCCCACCTTTTTCTAAAATTTATTTATTTCAATGGTGTTTGCAGCTGATTAATTCAACTCTGTGAAGAGACACCAAAAATGCCAAGAGTAGTCCTGCCGCTGTATTTGTAAGTGGACGTCTCAGTTTGTAGCTAAGGCTGAATGCACCCTTGTTCCCTTGCCCACACCTCCCAAGACTTGCCAGCTAGGCAAGGGGGGGCCTTCTCAGTAGAGAGCAGAGGAGTTTTTCTGAAAGAATCTGAAATGACTTTTACATAATCCTATTTTAAATGAAATTCAGCTGCTTTGCGGATATTTGAAACATGATGATGGAGGTGAAAATAATCAGCAAATTCACATTAGAAATGTTTCCCTTGCTAGAGGATATAAAGTCAATCAGGGAAGCTCTGGTTGCCCCGTGCATTGGGATGAGGCCATGGGCTGCCCAACTGGGTCCAGAGAAGGCCACATATCAGAGGCCTGGGGGGACATGTCTGTCCTCAATATCTCCCCAAATTCTACCAGTCTTTTTAAAAAGTCTCAATTCTCCTTCTATATAATTTATTTCCTTGCATTACTTTTTACTTATATCAGGTAATTGTGAGGGTACAAACAGCTAGGTCACAATTTTTGAATTTGTTAGGTTAAGTCCCTGTTGTAGTTGTGTCCCATACCCAAAAGGTGTACCACACACCCCTACATTGTTCCCTTTAAGTGGGAGCACACCAATCCCCTCCTTTCCCCACCTCCTTCCCTTTCCCCTCCACTTGAATAGAACTAAGATTTTTCCCTTATGTGGGTATGTGTCAGGTCATCTACTGGCTTCATAATAAAATTGAGTACATTGGGTACTTGCTTTTCCATTCTTATGATATTTTACAAAGAAGAATGTGTTTCAGCTCCATCCACGTTAATACGAAAGATGTAAAGTCTCCATCTTTTCTTATGACATGAATAGTACTCCATGGTATACATATACTACAGTTTGTTAATCCATTCCTGAACTGATGGCATTTAGATTCTTTCCACATCTTGGTTATTGTAAATTGAGCTATGATAAACATTCTAGTGTAAATGTCTTTATGATAAAATGATTTTTTTTTTCTTCTGGGCAGATGCCTAATAGTAGGATTGCTGGGTCACAGGAAAAGTCTAATTTAAGTTCCTTGAAGATTCTCCATACTTCTTTCTAAAGCCCCACCAGCAGTATAAAAGTGCTCTCTCTTCAAACCTGCCCCAGCATCTGCAACTCTTGGACTTTGTGATGTGAGCTATTCTCACTGGGGTAAGGTGATAAGTCAGGGTGGTTTTGATTCTCATTTCTCTGATGATTAGGGATGATGAGCATTTTTTCATGTTTCTTAGCCATTTGTCTGTCTTAGACAAGAATCTGTTCGTACCTCTTGCCCAGTGACAGATGGGATCGTTTGTTCTTTTTTTTGTTGATTAATTTGAGTTCACAATAGATCCTAGGATCCTAGTTATCAAGCCTTTGTCAGATTCATGACATGCAAATATCTTTTCCCATTCTGAAAGTTATCCATTTGCTTTAATTTTCATATCTTTAGCTGTGCAAAAGCTTTTTAGTTTAATTAAGTCCTGTTTGTTTATTTTTTGTTGTTGTTGCAATTGCCAATAAAGTATTCTTCATAAACTCTTTGCCTAGGCTGACATCCTCAAGAGTCTTTTACACACTTTCTTCTAGGATTTTTTTTTTTTTAAAGAGACAGAGTCTCACTTTATTGTCTTTAGTAGAATTCTGTGGCTTCACACAGCTCACAGCAACCTCCAACTCTTGGGCTTAGGTGATTCTCTTGCCTCAGCCTCCCGAGTAGCTGGGACTACAGGTGCCACCACAACACCCGGCTATTTTTTTGTTGCAGTTTTGCGTGGGGCTGGGTCTGAACCTGCCACCCTCGGTATATGGGGCTGGCACCCTACTCTCTGAGCCACAGGCACTGCCCTCTTCTAGGATTTTTATCATTTCATATCTTAGATTTAAATCTTTTATACATCTTAAGTCAATTTTTCTAAGTGGTCAAATGTGCAAATTCAATTTCAGTCTTTTACGTGTGATTATCCAGTTCTCCCAGCACCATTTATTGAATAATGGTTCTTTTCCCCAGTATACGCTTTTGTTTGGTTTATCAAAGATCAGCTGGCAACTAGAGACTGGTCTCATCTCTAGGTTTTCTATTCGGTTCCATATGTCTATGTCTCTATTTTTGTGCCAGTACCACACTGTTTTGATCCCTGTGCACTGTAATGTGGCCTGAAGTCTGGTAGAGTAAGGCCTCCAGCTTTGTTTTTATTACTAAGAATAACTTCGGTTATGTGGAGATTTTTTCTTTTTTCCATACGAAATGAAGAACTATTTTTTCCACTTCTTCTAAGTATGATGTTGTTGTTTTAATGGGGATTGCATTGAACCTATAGATTGCCTTGGGTAGTATAAACATTTTGACAATGTTGATTCTTCTCAGCTGGGAGCATGGTATGTTCCTCCATTTGTTAATTTACTCAGCTATTTCTTTTGTTAGGGTTTCATAATTTTCTTTGTGAGGTTGTAAGGTCCTTTAGCACTTTCGTTAGGTATATTCCTAGGTATTTCAATTTTCTTTCTTTCTTTTTTTTTTTAGAAACAGAGTCTTACTTTGTTGCCCTCAGGAGAGTGCCATGGTGTCACACACAGCTCACAGAAACTTCCAGCTCTTGGGCTTAGGCGATTCTCTTGCCTTAGTCTCTCAAGTAGCTGGGACCATGGGTGCCTACCACAATGCCTAGCTATTGTTTGTTGCAGTTTGGTCGGGGTTGGGTTCAAACCCACCACCCTCGCTATATGGGGCCAATGCCCTACCCACTTAGCCACAGGTGCCACCAGGTATTCATTTTCTTTGAAGCTACTGTGAAGAGAATTGTGCCTTTGATTAACTTCTTGACTTGGCTGTTATTGGCATCTGCAAAGGCTACTGATTTGTGGATGTTGGTTTTATACCCTGAGACGTTACTGAATTTCTTATTCACTTCCAGGAGTCTTATGGTTGAGTCTCTGGGGTTTTCTATGTATAAGATCATATTGTTGGCAGAGTGAGAATCTGACCTCCTCTTCCCCCATCTGGATGTCCTTTACTTCTGTCTCCTGCCTGAGTGCAATGGCTGGAAATTCCAGCACTATGTTGAATAGTAGTGGTGATAGAGGACAGCCTTGTCTGGTTCTTTTTAATATTCATATAAATACATGAAATCTCTTTGTGGAGGAAGAAAAATACATAAGACTTATACAAGAAATGGAAAATATATACTAAAAGCAGAAGAGATTTTTTATTTTCCCCCTTTTAATTTACATTTTACTTATATGTTTCAATTATTATCAGACATATTATCATTGGCCATTTCAAGAGAATCCAGGGAAAAGACAAACTATAAATAATTTTACCCACTTCCCCTCTTGTCATTCTCACTCAATCTTGCTCCCAAATCACATCTTAATGGGTAAAATTTAGTTTTCTCTATGACAATTACATTTAGACAAATATGAGGTAAAAAACAATAGGTTCCAACTTTCAATATCATGTTAAAAAATGAAGAAATTGGAAATTCACATGCATCATTTTAAATGGCAGATGCTAAAGATATTATTGTTAATTTTCTTACATACTGAAGGGTATTTACGCTTTTATCTAAAGTTGTTACTAGGAAAAAGGTTGAGTATTTATTAATTCCTATAAGATATTTAAACTCTAACACACATTTTTTAAATTAAATTTTGATGAATAGAAGCACATTTTTTTCAGGGAGGAAAAGAAGGAAATGCTGGCCAGGTTTACATACCACTGATAGAAAAATGCCTTCCGTCATTTAGACGAGCTCATCATTTTCTCCAAGGTGGAACTGTATCTGAAGTCTTGAGTCACTGCTTCACCGATGAAATATTTTAAAGCAAAAACAACAACAACAACAAAAACTTTGTGTTAAAAATTATACTGATTTGCTTACATTTGAATCTGTCCTGCAGCTGCTCCCTGGGTCTCCCCTCCCGACACAGCCTCGACCTAACAGAAGATTAATATTTCAGAACTTGTCATGGGCAGTTCAGTCGACTCTGTCGCTGCTGATGTCTGACAAGCTATTTATCATGTTGCTAAGTGCCAGCATTAAATTATCCCTGCTGTTATGACAGCAGCATTATTCACCAGGATTGCAGCCTGCACCAGGGTGCTCCCAGCTGCTCTGTCTTCCTTTTTGTCTTTTCAGAGGTGTATTGATCTCTGCACTGTGTATGGGAAGAAAAAAGACAGATGGGAAGGAAGGAAGGAAGGAGGAAAGAAGGGAGAGAGGGGAAGAGAGGGGAAGGAAGGAAGAAGGGAGGGAGGGAAAGGAAGGAAGGAAAGAAGAGAGGGAGGGAAAGGAAGGAAGGAAAGAAGGGAGGAAGGGAGGGGAAGGGAGGGAGGAAAGAGAAGTAAGAGATTGGAGATGGGAGGAAGGAAGGTGGGAAGGGAGGGAGGGAGGAGGAGGAAGAAGGAAGGGAAGGAAGACAAGAGGGTGACACAAGTCACACTTCCTGTAAGAGATGGTAACTCTGCTGCGTGATGTTCCTCCAGATTCGAAAACTTTTTTTCAATTTACAGAATCAAATGTCTTTGTTAGATCCCGCTTGTTCACGGGAGCCATATGAGGAATGAAGGTGTGACTATATTGAAATGGATATTGATAGAAACCCCCGCTGTGGAATTGCCATCTATACATTTGTAAGAGATTTTCTGCATTTGTCACCTTTCTCTGCTCCTCCCTTGACAGCCAAGAGCCGACAGGAGAACCGTTTGCCTGCAGTGTCTGAGAGACGCAATAGTCATGAACAGTAATTTTACTCCATAGAATTTTATTCAATTTTGTTGGGCTCCAGAGCAATTCAAATTTCAGGGTGAATATTTCTCCCCAGAAGCCTCATGAGTTGAAAATGCTGGGAGAAAATAAAGTTGTCAGCATTTTCCAATTTTTCAAAACATCTCAGGGTGCAAGGATCCTTCTTTACAGTAACTGGCGCCTGACTCAGAGGCCACGTCCTGGCTCTCCAGGTGCTACCATGTAAGTGATGTCACCCCAGGAAACCCAACTCCATCAGCAACTTGCTGTGTAGAGATACGTGATATGATTTAGAGAGGGAGGGGCTGTGGCAGGGCAAAGCTCTTCCCACTCAACTCCACACTGGTCTGTGCCACCAGGGGCCCGGGGACCAAGCACCCACTGCCTGGAGCACGGAGGCCGCCTCAGCGATGCGGGGCACCCTCTCTCAGCCCAGCCTGAGCTGGTTATAATTCCTCCTTCCATTCCCCAAAGTCTTCAAAGCTGACTTCTAAACAAATCGAATCTTTCCATCTAAATGCATTTGTTGCTTATCATCCTAGAGTCCCAGTTTCCGTCTCAGGATCATTTCTTGTGTGAGTTTGCATTCAGCTTGCTTCACTGTAAAGCTTTCGGGTGCCTTGACCTTTCTGCACGTCTTACAGCCCCAGATGAAGACTCGGAGTGAGCGGACTGGCCGCCCTGCTGACTCTGGAAATCACTGCGTGGTTTTATAGCCATTTCCTGACCCTTCAACTTGATGGTGTGGTCTGACATTGCAGACCATGCAGGTGACCTGTTACAGAAGGGTGACCCATGAAGATGGGGTTGGGGAGGGCAGGTGGAAAAGAGGGAAGAGAAAGGAGCCCGGGTGAGGCCAGGGCAGCCCCGCGCTCAGGCGGCCTGCTTGGCAGGCGCGCAGCAGAACGGGTCTCCAACCAGGCCAGCCGTGTCAGCTCTATACTTTATGATGCCTGCCAACTGGCATTCCTACAATTAGGGAAGGGCCTTTAGGGATACTCGGTGTTTAGAAACTCTTGCCTTGGCGTCAGAGGCCCTCAGAGCCTCTGAACTCTCCAGAGGTGTCGTCCCTTTCACGCCACCCATCTGCACCCTCAGCTGCGCCCTGGGAGCTGCATGGGCCCAGGAGCCAGCCGGCACTGCGCAGCGCTGTCAGGGGTCCCAGTATCCAGCAGACGCTCCTGAGCAGCGTGGCAGGGGCCAGGGCGACAGAGACTGGGAGCATCAGTCTCGGCCCCTGGCAGCTCTGCCGCGAGCAAGGGCCCCAGGGACTGGCTGGCCTGACAGTCGGATCAGGTGGGCATGTGCCCTCTGGAAGAGGAGGCTTGAGTCATCACCCCGGTGGGCCTTGTCTTGCTGCACTGCTGAGGGGAGCAGCTCCTGTGCGTCCTTCCCACTCCACGTCCAAGTGCGCGTGACTAAGCAGTGTGGGGATCCATCCACACCCCAAGGGCAGAGGGGAGGGCTGACGAGTGGTCCTGCCCCAGCTTCGGCAGCCCCCATGTGTGCACTCATGGGGAGAGGGAAAGCAGCCCCCCATCCCCTCCACTCCACCTCCTGCCCCGTGAATCCAAGCCTTGAACACTGGACTCACACTCCTCATTGTAGCAACCTGGGTATTTGTTGCCAGAATTGCACTTCAGATAAGGTCACACCAACCAGAGAAACCTGGGGAAGCATAAGAAGGTAGACTTAGGGGTGGGGGGGCGCTGAGAAGTGGGTTGAAAGAATCAAGTTCATGAGGCTCTTGGTGGCCCAGCGAGAAGCCCGGGGCACCAAGAGCCCAGTCCACTCGGAGGAAGCTCCAGGCTTAGCCGAAGGGGCACGGGGCTGATTCCCCCGGCCGGCAGGAGGGCCCCATCTTTTTCGCTTTATGCACCCACTGGCCTTTTAAAAAAGCATTTTAAAGATGTATTCTTCCTTTTGCATCAAGAACAAGCAATTTCACTCCGGTTGGTGAGACGGACAGACTCCAGAGGCCCTTGCTCCAACCGGCACATATGGCGTGCCCTGCCCAGAAAGCTGGGACCCGGAACATGCCCTGGATGGCTCCTAAGTTAGGACGTAAACAAGGCTCAGTGAATTTTAAAAATACTAGTATTTTATAAAGTATGCTGTCCAACCACTGTGGAACAAAATTATGAATCAGTAACAACAGGAAATACACAAATATGTGAATATTTAAAAATGGGCTGCTTAATAACTGTTAGGTCAAAGTGGACAGCACAAGGAATGTTAGAAAACACCACGAAAGCGCAGGGCACTAAAACTTACTGGAGGGCAACGCACAGCTGCCAATGCCCCTATGACAAAGAATCTCAAATCAATGGTCTTTCACTTTGATGAGACAGATGAGAGCAAAGTAAATGGAAAGAAACAGGTGGAAGAAAATAGAAAGATTAGAGCATAAAGAATCAAAATAGAAAGTAGAATAACAGAGAAAATCAATAAAACCAAAGGTCGTTCCTTTGAAAAGTTAAATTTGATAAACCTTTAACTAAAATGATGACTGAGGAAAAAACTCAGATCACTAAGATCAGAAATTACAGGGTGGATTAACAATTTTACAGAAGTAAGAAATGATTGTAAAGGAATACAATGAACAATTTTGTAATAACAAATTGGATAACCTGGATAAAAACACACAACACACAAAAGATCCCCAAATTACCCAGAATAGAAATCTGAATACACATATAACACATAAAAATGTTGAGTTAATAATCAAAAATCTTTCAACAAAAAAAGCCAAGGACGAGGTAACTTCACTAGTAAACTTTACCAAATCTTCAAATGAAAACTAATGCTGATCCTTCTTAAGATTTTCCCACAAAAGAGAGAGAAAAAACCATTTCTGGGCAGCGCCTGTGGCTCAGAGGGGGTCCACCACCTCGTATACCGGAAGTGGTGGGTTTAGACCCAGCCCTGGCCAAAAACTTCAAATAAATAAATAAATAAATAACCATTTCTAACTCATTCTTTGAGGTCAACATATTATTTTGAGACCAAAACTAGATAAATTCTGGAAGATAAAAGAAAATAACAAACCAAAATTATCCCCATACATACAGACACAAAAGTACTCAACAAAATGGTAGCAGGACTGCAAGTTTGTTTTAACATGGGAATATCAATCAACATGAAATACCACTGAAATGTGGTGTGTGACGTATCACTAGAATAATGGAAAACCCGTGACCATCTCAACAGATACAGAGAAAACGTTTGATAAAATTCCACATGCTTTCATGATGAAAACACTCACCAAACTTGTTTACAAAAAAAAACTGCAAACAACGAACATCCTATTTAATAATTAAAGACTGAAAACTTTTTCCCCAAATAAGGAACAAACCAAACATGCCTGTTTTGGGTCCTCTGATTTCCTATTGTGCAAGAAGTTCTAGACAGGTAAATTTGGCAAGAAAATAAAATAAAAGTCATTCAGATAGGAAAAGATTCAGTACAACTCACTTTATGTGCAGATAACATAATTTTATGTAGAGAAAATCCTAAAGAATCCACCAAAAAATTTAGAGCATTAACTGGTTCAAGAAAGTTGCAGGATACATGGTACAGATACAAAAATAAGTTGTTTTTTTCACATTAGAAGGGAACAATTTAAAAACTAAAGTAAGAAAACAATTTATTTATAATAGTATCAAAAATTATAAAACGCTTATGTTATTTATAAAATTTAAATTTAAGAAAATTTATCCAAAAGAGTCACAAGAAAACAATTTCTTTACACTTGTTCAAAAATAATAAATGCTTATTTTATTTATAAATTTAAATTTAAGAAAATTTATCCAAATAGTCACAAGACTTTTATAACAAAGAAAAACTAGAAAAAATTTCTGAAAGAAATTAAATATAATCTAAGTAAATGGAAAGACATCCTACATTGTGAATTAGATCACAATATTCTCCAAACAGACATATAGATTCAGCGCCAACCCTGTCAAAATTCAAACTGAATTTTTTTAGAAATGGACAAGCTGACTCTATAGGTCATATGAAAATGTAAGAGACCCCAAATAGCAAAAATCATCTTGAAAACAAGAAACAGAGT
>CAUYQV010119388.1:0-15682 GCA_963574575.1 Galagoides demidoff
ACCACAGGCGCCCGCCACAACGCCCGGCCATTTTTTGGTTGCAGCCATCATTGTTGTTTGGCGGGCCCGGGCTGGGGATTCGAACCCACCACCTTAGGTGTACGTGGCTGGCGCCTTAGCCTATTGAGCCACAGGCGCCGAGCCATAGATTTTTATTAATACATAACAGATGTACATATTTTCAGGGTACGTGTAATAATTAAATACATTCATATAATTTGGAAATATCAAATCAGTGTAATTGGGATAGCCATCACTTTAAATATTTGTCTCTTCTTTATGCTAAAAACATTTAAATTATTCTCTTCTAGCTATTGTGAAATAACCAATAGATTAATCTATACTCACCTTACTGCTCTGTCAAACACTGGGTCTTATTTCTTGTATCGAAGAGCACATTTGTACCCATTAATCAACCTATATTTACCTCCCTGGTCCCCCTCTACTCTTCCTAGCCTTTGGAAAACACCAATCTACTCTTTGTCTTCATGAGATCCATTTTTTTTAGCTCCCACAAATGGGTGAGAACATGCAATATTTTTCTTTCTGTACTTGGCTTATTTCACTTAACATAATGACCTCCAATTCCATCTATGTTGCTGCAAAGGACAATGACTCATTCTTTTTTGTGGCTGAATATTCCACTATAGATACCACATTTTCTTTATCCATTAATTCCTTGATGGGTACTTGGGTTGTTTCCATATTGTAGCTATTGTAAATTGTGCTGCAATAAATATGGGAGTGCAGATATCTCTTTGAAATATTGATTTCCCATTTCTTTAGGGTACATAACCAATAGTGTAATCGCTGGATCATATGGTAGTTCTATTGTTAGTTTTTTGGGGAACCTCCATAGAGTTTTCCATAATGGCCATACTAATTTAGATTCCCACCAATAATACACAAGGATTCCCTTTTGTACAAACCCTCATCACCATCCTGTATTCTCTTATTGACAAAAGCCATTTTAATGGGAGCGAGATGATATCTCATTGTGATTTGATTTGCATTTCTCTGATGATTAGTGATGTTGAATATTTTTTAATATACCTACTAACTATATGTATGACCTCTTTTAAGGAACATCTATTCACATCTTCGTCAACTTTTAATCTGATTACTTAAGGTTTTGTTTATTTGGTTGTTTGGTTGTTTGGTTGGTTAGTTGGTTTTGGCTTTTGGGTTTTTTGGTGGGTTTGGGGTTTTTGTTTGGTTCCATTTTGGTGATTATTTTTTGCTACTGAGTTGTCTGGGCTCCTTATATGTTCTGGTTATTAATGCCCTCTCAGATGGATAGATAGTTTGCAAATATTTTCTCCTATTCTGTGGGTTGCCTCTTCACTTTGATTATTTCTTTCTCCGTGCAGAATTTTTTCAGATTGATGTAATACCATTGCCTATTTTTGCTTTGCCTGTGCTTTTTTTTTTTTTTGAGACAGTCTCAAGCTGTCACCCTAGGTATGGCATCACAGCTCACAGCACCCTCCGGCTCTTGGACTCAAGTGATCCTCTTGTCTCAGTTTTTCTATTTTTGGTAGAGACAGGGGTCTCACTTTTTGCTCAGGCTGGTCTTGAACTCGTGAGCTCAAGCAATTCACCCACCTCAGTCTCCTAGAGTGCTAGGACTACAGGAGCGAACCACTGTGCCCAGCCTGCCTGTGCTTTTAAGATCTTACACACAGGGGCTTCCTACTTGGATTCACTGAACTGCTGCTGGAGGTTCTGTTCTCTCTCTTCTCTTTGCCCCCTTTTGCTCATCATATTTATCAATCTTTTTCTCTGTCAATAAAAAATAATAATAATAATAAGATCTCATACTCAAAAAAATCTTTGACCAGACCTATGTCCTAGAGCATTTCTCTAATGTTTTCTTCTAATAGTTTCATAGTTTCAGGTATTAGATTTTAAGTCTTTAGTCCATTTGATTTGATTTTTACTTATGGTGAGAAAGAGAGGTCAGGTTTCATTTTTCTGCACCTTGTTATCCAGTTTCCCCATCGGCATTTATTTATTTATTTATTTATTTTTGAGACGGAGCCTCAAGCTATCCCCCTGGGTAGAGTGCCATGGCATCACAGCTCATAGCAACCTCCAACTCCTGGGCTCAAGCGAGTCTCTTGCTTCCGCCTCCCGCCTCCCAAGTAGCTGGGACCACAGGCGCCCACCACAACGCCCGGCCATTTTTTTTTTGTTACAGCCATCATTGTTGTTTGGCGGGCCCGGGCTGGGGATTCGAACCCACCACCTTAGGTGTATGTGGCTGGCGCCTTAGCCGATTGAGCCACAGGCGCCGTCTCCCATCGGCATTTATTGAAGAAACTATTGTATGTTCTTGGCACTTTTGTCAAAAATGAGCTGAAAGTAAATGCTTGGATTGATTTTTGAGCTCTCTCTTCTGTTCCTTTAGTCTATATGTCTTTTTTTATGCCAGCACCAAAGTTACTATAGTTTTGCAGTTTATTTTTTAATCAGATAATATGATGCCTCTAGCTTTGTTCTTCTCACTCAGGATTGCTGTGGCTATTCTGGATCTTATGGTGTACCTTATGAATTTTAGGGTTGTTTTTTCTATTTCTGCAAAGTACATCATTGTTAGATTAATAAGGATTGATTGCATTAAATCTATAAATTGCTTTGGGTATTATCAGTTTAAGAATATCAATTCTGGCTTGGCACCTGTGGCTTAGCGGCTAGGTCACCAGCCACATACACCAGAGATGGTGGGTTCAAATCCAGCCCAGGTCTGCCAGACAACAATGACAACTGCAACCAAAAAATAGCCAGGTGTTGTGGCAGGTACCTGTAGTCCCAGTTACTTGGAAGGCTGAGGCAAAAGAGTCACTTAAGCCCACGAGTTGGCAGTTGCTGTGAGCTGTGACACCATGGCACTCTACCCAGGGTGACATAGTGAGATGCTATCTCAAAAATAATAATAATAATAATTCTTTCATGAATAGCTTTCTACACACAGCAATACACAGTTTGGTTTGTAAGACTAATGCTGACTTCCACACCTGAGTTCTACCAAGAATGTTATTCCTAAAAAAAAAATTATAAAGAAATTGGACTTAGGCTCGGCGCCTGTGGCTCAATCAGCTAAGGCGCCAGCCACGTACACCTAAGGTGGCGGGTTCGAATCCCCAGCCTGGGCCCGCCAAACAACGATGGCTGCAACCAAAAAATGGCCAGGAGTTGTGGCGGGCGCCTGTGGTCCCAGCTACTTGGGAGGCAGGAGGCAGAAGCAAGAGACTCGCTTGAGCCCAGGAGTTGGAGGTTGCTATGAGCTGTGATGCCATGGCACTCTACCCAGGGGGATAGCTTGAGGCTCTGTCTCAAAAAAAAAAAAAAAAGAAAAGAAATTGGACTTAGCCTAAGTAAGAACAAGACCAAATCTCTACTAAAAATGGGAAAACTAGCCAGACAGGCATTGTGGCAGGCACCTCTCATCCCAGCTACTCAGGAGGCTGAGGCAAGATGATCACTTGAACCCAGGAGTTCTAGGTTGCTGTGAGCTAGGCCACAGCACTCTAGCCTGGGCAACAGAATGAGACTTTGTCATCACAAAAAGAAAAACTGAATTCAGGACGGCGCCTGTGGCTCAAGGAGTAGGGCACCGGCCCCATATACAGAAGGTGGCAGGTTCAAACCTGGCCCTAGCCAAAAACTGAATTCAGACAAACTGAAGATAAAACTAGTGGTCAGACCAAATTCAAAGTATTCAAAGAAACAGGACCAAGAAATACTAAGAAATATCACTGCTCAATATTTAAAGCATGACTTAAAATATTATAGGTGATAGATTGGGCGACATCCAATATCACTTTAACCTTGAGATTCTGTATTTCTTCTGCACTATGAAAATCTACCTTAGCACAGCACCTTAGTAATTCAAAGGAATATGAATTTCATAAAATGCAAATGCACCACTAAGAAAATATCTCTTGGTTCGGCGCCTGTAGTTCAAGCGGCTAAGGCACCAGCCACGTGCACCTGAGCTGGGTGGGTTTGAATCCAGCCCGGGCCTGACAAATAACAATGACGGCTGCAACCAAAAAATAGCTGGGCATTGTGGCAGGCACCTGTAGTTCCAGCTACTTGGGAGGCGGAGGCAGGAGAATAGCTTGTGCCCAGGACTTGGAGGTTGCTGTGATCTGCGATGCCACAGCACTCTACCCAGGGCTACAGCTTAAGGCTCTGTCTCAAAAAAAAAAGGAAAGAAAGAAAAAAAGAAAGAAAGAAAGAAAGGAAGGAAGGAAGGAAGGAAGGAAGGAAGGAAGGAAGGAAGGAAGGAAGGAAGGAAGGGAAAAGAAAAGATCTCTTGACTAGTAACAACCACATTAGATTTTTCTTCTTTTTTTCCCTAAATTTGTTTTGAAAAGGAAAGAAAATCACAGATCTGAAGCTATCAAAAATCTGTAGTCCCCACAGACTTTTTTCCACCAGATGTTACAAAATAGGAAAAAGTTAGAAACTAAGGGAGTCTCCCTGGAAGCAGATTATGGGTATTGGTCTTGCTTCATCACAGGGGGGCTATTACAGTATTCCCTGAGCTAAAGGTTTCACACACTCTAATTGACTCTGAGGAAAATTAAACAAATGATAGAACACAGGAGAGACCAACTGCAGCCGTAACCTTGAGTAAGAGCCACAACCTTTCCCCCAGTTCATAAGGAAGCTGGAAGAGGAGATCTACACATAACCAAGCAAATAGTAATTCAAGTTTCAGTAGTTGGCTCCTTTATTTTGATTCAGCCTAAACTGATGAATTTGGTCTTCTGCCATGAGCTCTGCACAATCCCTGCTGCTAACTCTGTGAGGTTTTAAAATCTCCCTAGGAACAGGTTTGTGTCCTTTCTCTCAGATTGCAGAAGGATTTTCAGTGGAGGCTCATATCTCCAGGTGGCAGTAACTTCCTCCCCCACAAGTAGCACCTGCCACCATCCTAATCCATTTTCTAGAATTAAACGTGGCCTGCAAGACTTGATCAGTGACGTGGAGAGGTGCTGGAAAGAGAGGAAGACAGTCCCAAATATAAAGGACCACAAAGTAAGTTTTGGATACAGAGAATGTTGGGTTTCTTCACTGAGTAAGGGGTTTCTTCACTCTCAGTCACTTCATTTCTCAGTATCTTTCCTTGTTTAGTCAACGTAGTTCTCTGTCTCCTCTCACAAAAATTTTCCTGACTGTTCTGACTATACAGCTACCATCTAGCCTATTTATATCAAGATAACATATCTCTCCAGACTTCAATTGGCCTCATCTTTCTCCAAAGCTATTCTTCATCAGAAGTTCATTCACTGCTTAGCTTTAATACCACCCAGAAAAGATAAGAGCTTCCTGGGTTCTTATCTTTGCTCCATTCTATTTGGTCTTTGCCAGGTCCCTTCTCCCCCGCAATAGACAATTTCTCTGCCCAAAATTTGAAAACTGGATGTGAGTAAAGCTGTAACCTGATTTCTATCTTGGTGGATTTTTTTAAACAGGCAATTTAAACTCATTATGAATTAGGGTTGCATGTTTTAAAGGAAACCGTCAGTGTCATGTCTCAGATTTAGTAACTCAAACTTTTCTCATTGTATATGTGTATATAGTCATTTCCATGTGATTCATCTTCCAATTACTGTATTTTCTGTTTTGTATGTCTTAATTGTGAAATTCAGAAAAGGGCGATAGATTATATCAGCTTTCCAAATATTTGAAATGTTTTTTGTTTTTTGTAAGTAAAAAAATGAAGATTGTAGGCCAGGCTCGGTGGCTCATCCCTGTAATCCTAGCATACTGGGAGACTGAGGCAAGTGGATTGCTTGAGTTCAAGAGTTCAAGACCAGCCCAAAAAAAAGTGAGACCCCATCTCTAAAAAAAAAAACAGCCAGACACTGTGGTGGGCACCTGTAGTCCAAGCTACTTGGAAGGCTGAGGCAAGAGAATCACTTGAGCCCAAGAGTTTGACGTTGTCGTGAGCTACAATGCCATGGCACTCTACTGAGGGCAATAAAGTGAGATTCTGTCTCAAAAAAGAAAAAAAGGAAGTGTGCTTTGAGTTGATTTTCAGAAAATGATAGACTTTTTAAAGTATTCTGCATGGGGCTTGGCTCCTGTAGCTCAGAGGCTGGGGCACCAGCCACATACACTGGAGCTGGTGGGTTAGAAATCAGCCTGGGGCCCACCAAAACACAATGACAACTACAACCAAAAAAAAAAAAAAAAAAATAGCCTGGCATTGTGGAGAGTGCCTGTAGTCCCAGCTACTTGTGAGGTTGAGGGAAGAGAATCACTTAAGCCCAAGAGTTTGAGGTTGCTATAAGCTATGACGCAACGGCACTCTACCAAGGGCGACATAGTAAGACTCTGCCTCAAAAAACAAATAAGTAAATAAAATATTCTGCATGGTCATTTGAGAGATGAGTGACAAGACTTAGGGGTGTAATTTGGGACCATAATTAAGTAAAATTTGTTTGCTGAAATGGGATTAAAGCTAGGCTCCTTGCCACGTTAGAAAAGGTGTCTAATTCCCTTAGTAAATCAGTCACTACCCTTTTTTTTTTTTTGAGAGCTGTCACCTTGGGTAGAGTGCTATGGCATCATAGCTCACAGCAACCTCAAACTCTTAGGCTTAAGTGATTCTCTTAATTCAGCCTCCCAAGTAGTTGGCACTACGGGGACCCACCACAACACCTGGCTATTTTTTTGTTGTTGCAGTTGCCATTGTTGTTTTAGCTGGCCTGGCCAGGTTTAAACCCACCAGCCCAGGTGTATGTGGCCAGTGCCCTACCCACTGAGTACAAGTGCTACCAGTCACTACCTTTTTTTAATAATCAAAATTACAGACTTGCTCTTTCTGCCATCTTTCCACACCACCATAATGGTTCATATGAATGTCCTGGCTGATGCTCTTAAGACCATCAACAATGCCAAAAAGAAAGGGAAATGCCAGGTGTTTATAAGGCCATGCCCCAAAGCCATTGTCCAGTTTCTAACTGTGACGATGAAGCATGTTTACATTGCTGAATTTGAAATTATTGATGATCTGGGGAAATTGCTATGAACCTCACAGGCAAGTTAAACAAGTGTGAAGTGGGCTTGGCACCCGTAGCACAGTAGTTTCAGCATGAGCCACATACAGCAAGGGTGGCGGGTTTGAACCTGGCCTGGACCAGCTAAACAATAATGACAACTACAACAACAACAACAACAAAAAATAGCCAGGTGTTGTGGCAGGTGACTGTCATCCAGCTACTTGGAAGGTTGAGGCAAGAGAATCACTTAAGCCCAAGAGTCAGAGGTTGCTGTGAGTTGTGATGCCCCAGCACTCTACTGAGGGCAACATAGGGAGACTCTGTCTCAAATAATAATAATAATAATAATAATAATAAAAACTGTGAAGCGATCAGCCCTACATTTGATAAACAACTCAAACATCTAGAAAAATGGCAGAATAATCTGCTCCCATCCCGCCAGTTTGGTTTCATTGTACAGATAGCCTCAGCTGGCATCATGGATCATGAAGAAGTAAGAAGAAAATACACAGGAGGAAAAATCCTGGGATTATTTTTCTAGGGATGTAATACATACTTAAAAATAAAATGCCTCAATGGAAAAAAATTACAGACATATTCAGTCTGTGGTCCACTAATAATTTTCATATCTTTTTCTAAACATTCTTATACTAAATGAACTTTTATATTTGATATCAGATCAGAATTCAAAAATATATTGCATCAATACCTAGACAGTCCAAGTCTCTGTGAAATGAAAACAGTGATAAGTCCCCAGGAATTGGTCCACCTTTTTTTTTGAGACAGAGTCTCACTATGTTGCCTTTAGTAGAGTGCTATGCCATCACATCTCACAGCAACCTCAAACTCTTGGGTTTAAGTGATTTTCTTGCCTCAGCCTCCCAGATAGCTGGAACTACAGGTGCCCACTGCAACGTATTTTTTTATTGCAGTTGTCATTGTTGGTTAGCAGGCTTGGACTGGGTTCAAATCCTTCAGCCCCAGGGTATGTGGCTGGTGCTCTAACCACTGAGATACAGGCACTGAGCCTAATCCTCCTTTTAAAGAAATGCTCAATGTGATAAATGTCGGACAACAAAATAATTTGGGCAACTTCATGAATTCATGGTAACAAAAGACAACTACTCTGCTTTTAGAACTTGCACTTAACTCCACTCATCTAGGCTTAGAATTAGGGTAGCAGCACCAGTTTGAAATCCTTAACAGAATGAACCATCATACTTTTCTTTTTTTCCTTTGTTTTTTTTTTTTTGTTTGTTTTGTTTGTTTGGTTTTTAGACAAGCTACAGCCATGGCATCAACCTAGCTCACAGCAAACTCCTGTTTTCAAACAATCCTCCTGCCTCAGCTTCCTGAGTAGCTGAGACAATAGGCCCCCACCAGAGCACTGGCTTACTTTGCTATTTTTTTCTTTTTCTTTTAGTAGAGACAAGTCTCACTCTTGCTCATGCTGGTCTTGAACTCTTGAGTTCAAGGGATCCTCCCACCTCAACCTCCCAGAGTGCTAGCTGGGATTATAGTGTGAGCTACTGGACCTGGCCTCCATTCTCTTAAATTCGTTATTTAGCCTGAGTGCTGTGGCTCCTGCCTATAATCCTAGCACTCTGGGAGGCCAAGACGAGAAGATCACTTGAGTCCAGGAGTTCGAGGTGAGCGTGAGCAAGAGTGAGGACCCCCCCCCCATCTCTATGAAAAATAGAAAAAATTAGCCAAGCATCATGGCAGGTGCCTGTAGTCTCACCTACTTGGGAAACTGAGGCAGAAGGATCACTTGGACCCAGAAGTTTGAGGTTGCTGTGAGCCATGACACCATAGCACTCTAACCTAGGGCAACAGAATGAGACTATGTCTCAAAAAAAAAAAAAATCATTATTCAGATCACATGATTTACTAAATTATTTTGGCTTGGTTATTTGTGAAAGGAATATTTGGAAAATGTGCAAGTTCTGACAATTAAGTTTGTGAACTTGCCACTGTACACTTACATTGACAGCACAGCACAAACAACTCCGTAAATTTTCATAACCTTGGCATATCAGTGTCTCACAGTTGTGTTCTTGTCCACATGTGTAGTGTTATGCTGAGTGGCATTCATTATTGTCGCATGTTTTTGTGTGCCATGGCAAGAATGTCAGAGCTTGGATTAGAGCAACAAACAAACATTAAATTGCTTGTGAAACTTGAGAAGAATGAAAGAAATCACAGACATGTTAGTCCAAGTTCATGGGGATAATCCTGTGAAGAAAATGTCAGTATACAGATGGATCAAGTGTTTTTTAGGGGAAGAAAATGTCACTGATGAAGAGGGGTCAGGGTGGCCAGTAGCAAGCAGAACTGATGAAAACCTCACGAAAATTAGTCAACTTGTCAGCTAACTATGAGAAGCAAAGCAGACCAAGTAAATATGAACAGAAAACCAGTTAGGAAAATCTTAATCAAAAATCTTATCATGACAAAGGTATGTGCATAAATGACCCCAAAGAGCTCACGAGGCACAAAAGCAAAGGAGAGCCGAAGTTTGCCAAGACCTTTTGAAGAGGCAAGAAAATGTTTTGGGCTATGTTATCACTGGTGATGAAATATGAGTGTACCACCGCCCTGAAACAAAGCGTCATAATGCACACTGGAAATCAACCAATTCTCCACAACAATGTTGCTAACTTTTTTTAATATCAGAGGGACTGTTTATTATGGATTTGTACCAGCTGGATAGTTAACCAAGTTTACCATTGGGAAGTACTAAAAAGGCTGCATGAACGAGTTGGACAAAACTTTTTAGCAACAACTCATGGCTCTTGTATTACAACAATGCACCAGCTCACACAGCATTGTCTATGAGGGAGTTTTTAGCCAATAAACAAACAACTGTATAGGAACACCCTTCCTACTCACCTAATCTCGCCTCCAGTGACATTTTTCTTTATCCAAATATAAAGGAAATATTGAAAGGAAGACATTTTGATGACATTCAGTATGTCAGGGGTTAATATGACAGCTGTAATGGCCATTCCAGAAAAAGAATTCCAAAATTTCATTGAAGGGTGGACTTGATGCTGGCTTCACTTCATAGCTTCCCGAGGGCAGTAGTTCAAAGGTGATCATAGTGATATTCAAGAATAAGATAAATGGGCTCAGAGCCTGTGGCTCAATCAGCTAAGGTGCCAGTCACGTACACCTAAGGTGGCGGGTTCGAATCCCCAGCCCGGGCCTGACAAACAACAATGATGGCTGCAACCAAAAAAAAAAAAATGGCCAGGTGTTGTGGCGGGTGCCTGTGGTTCCAGCTACTTGGGAGGCGGAGGCAGGAGACTCGCTTGAGCCCAGGAGATGGAGGTTGCTATGAGCTGTGATGCCATGGCACTCTACCCAGGGGGATAGCTGAGGCTCCGTCTCAAAAAATTAAAAAAAAAGATTTATTCAAAAGTCTTCAAATATTATAAATGTATACAAATAAGTATACAATTTACTTTTTAAGAGGAAAATACATATTAAATTTTCCTCTTTTAAGAAACATTTTTCCCAATTAAAAGATAAGATTACTTTGAATACATCACACTGACATATTAGCTAGAAAGCATATTCTGGGTTTATTTTGGACTTTGTATAAGTTCCATATTTTTCTCACATAAACTAGATATGTGTGGCTGGAATTCTTTAGCTTTCACAGGTGCATGTGTGTTTAATAGTTAGATCTTACAGTGAATATATTGAACCCTAGAGCCATAACTTCAAATTAAAGTACGGAGGCTTGGCAACATTTTCACACATGAAGGATAATCAGGATACAGGCACAACAGAGAATCATGAATACAGGGATGTGCCTTTTAACATTAAAAGTGTGGGTTAAAAATAGTCTAGTCTCCTGGACATAAGTGAAATTCTGAACTACATAATAGCATTTTGTGTTTCCCTGTGTGGTTTAGCTACAAAGGAGTTGCTCTTCTTCACTGCTTTAATCTTGACTATTTTCCTAATCCTGCATCCTCTGTCTTCACTTTTCAATCTCTAGTGTCTTCTAAATTTAATAAGATCCTCCAATTAACATGAATACAAGTTAATTCACATGCCTTCATGTTAATTAACTAACATCATCACTTTAGTACCAATATTAATTTAACTTGTCAAATACTTTTAAAATGTCCCATTGTAAACATCTATATATACTACATATAATACTAGAGTATCTATAGGTTAGCAGAGAATTCTCAATTTTCATTATCCTGGTTAAAGATAAATTACCAACATATTGTAAAGAAAATGCACACTATAGTTTTTAAACAAATTTTCGATATTCACATGTTGTCATTTGACTTGAATAGATACATTAAATTTTCATGTGAAAAGATGACTATTTTCAACTGCCCTTGTTGATCTATCTCTATATCTACAGATAAGAAAAGAGTGAATTTATCCAAATACGAGTCAAAAGAACAGAACCGTGTGACATAATTTTGAGGCACATATGTTTTCACTGACTTTGTAACCTGCTAACGTTACTTTCTGCTCTCTCTTCATTTCATTAGTTGATGTTCTTTATCCTGTGAGGCATATATTATGTTTTTGGGAAATATACAGTGTTTCAATGTATCTATCAGTGAGTAATCCAGTTAGATTAATAAAAACTGTGATTATGAACCAGTATTCTTAGAACTTGTTCATTCCTTCACTTACCCCACCAAATTCTATATATAGCACAACTAAAAATATGGCTACATTTTTCATAATTGCCTCCATTATGTGTTGACACTTAAGAAATCATAGAAAGCAGAAGACAAGCTTGTGGTTCAAGTAATTGTGATTCTAGTTCAGCAGAATGCTAGATTGGCTAAGTACTCTGATAGTTAATATTTATTCTTATTGGTTAGAGAAAATGTCATGCTATTTTTCTCCACTCTGAGTAATATAATTTCCCCCATCATAGAGTCTTAGAAATACTATCACACTTAAAATATATAATTAAATGGCACGCTTTGTGAGAAAAATATAATTAATGGAACCATCATAGGAAATTATGAATAATTATCCACAGGTGGATTTGGAAACGTACCATATTTAATACGTGATTTAGAGGATTTGAACACAGCGGGCTAGCTTTCTGATACATGTTTGAAAACCACTCACACTAAGGCTTATTTCTGTATCAATGAAATATTTTATGTAGATATAAAGTGAACAGTCTTGAGTATTAGTAAGATGTAATAATCACATAATAAGTAATCATTACAATTAATTTTGTTATAACCATTAATATTATTGAGGCTTTACAGGTCAGAGTGGCTTAACACAGAAATCCAAGTGCAGGGGATGAGGGTCAAAGCAACTTTCATCTTACTGATAAAGTCTCATTGATGATCGTGGAGAAACTGTGATTACTATTCTTCACTGAATTAACAGAATCACTCACCTTGACACAAAAAGTGACATAGAGGTGTTACAAAAAGTGATAGAAAAATCTGAACTTGACTTTGCTGAAAGATTAATCTAGGATGCAGTTTTATTTCTATAGATAGATGATGCCAAGGAGGGAATCTAGAAGGGGATGGCCACATATGCTCCATTCCTTCTTGCAAATTTGTCAATTCAGTTAAGTTTTGGCTTTTCACATAGCAAGGAGTAAGTGAAGAGGTAGGCAAGACCCTTAGGGTATTGGCTACATGGATCTGTCTCCACATAAAAATTTGAAGCTGTAGGAAAAGGTAATAATTTTTCTCCAGACTTAATATCTACCAACCAATCTATATCTACATATATGTATGTGTGTCACAAACACAAATATAAAATTTATATATATGCATACACATGCATAATGTAGAGGGGCAAATCATTGTTATTAAAGACTAAATAACAAAGAAACAGTCAAATAATTTTTAAATTTAAATAATGAGTGAATAAATAAAGGTAACCAAAAGTTTAAAGTTACTTATGAATATTATCGGTTTAGACATAAAAGCATTTTTACCATTAGGTATTTTTGATTCTACTTATTGGTAGGAAATGTGTTTTAAAGATGTTGGTTGAAGGTATAAATTTCTGTAATATTTTTGCACATTGTTCACAAGAACATTATAGTTTTTAAGATGTGCATGCCACTCAAGTCTTTTCCCTCTTTGCAGTTCATGCTATAGAAATAATGCAATATACAGACAGATGTGCACACTACATTCCTTTAGTGATTTATAATTATAAGATGTGAATACAGCCCAATATCAATTAACAAGGCTATCTTGGATTAATTACATCATTTCTCTAAAATATAAAAATCTTTCCAACTGTTAAGATCAAATTTAAAATGTTTTAATTCAGTGTACCTATGTTTATAGAATTTTGCTTATTCTCATCTCATCTCATCTAACAACGATAACTTGGAAACTGAAATGTAAGAAGGTAACAGACTTCAGAGGCAAAAATGACAAATTCATTTCCTCACCTATTTACTATAGAATAAAAGTTTTTATTTTTTTTGAGAATAAACATTTTAAAGGCAATTATTTAATGAACAGGGAGGTTTTAATAACAAAATGCATGGTGAATTGTGAAAGCATAGAGATTGTCTACTTATCCTGAATGGCACTAGAAAGACTTCATTTTCATATAATCATTTACTGATAGCATGTGATAGAAAAACACACTATATAAGATTCTAGATAGAGAAATATCTATAGAACTACCTATGTATAGCACAATATAAAATATAATATATAACATGCAATAAATGTGTACATTAAAATATAACTTCAAACTAGTTAATGATAGGAAAAAAAAAAAACTGATGAGAAAAGTAAACAGTTGAAGACCCTAGTACTGGATATCTATGAATTGTGGAAACCTTTTGGAGAAAGTGGAATTTCAGCTGTGATTAATGTGAATATTATTTCTTGAAATGGACAAGATTTGAAATTTAGCTAGGTATTGATCAAGTTGAGGTGTCCACATGTGGGTATGAAACTGGCATTAACCATTACAAAGGTAGTTAGAAGCTGTGCCCATGCTATTGTTGCTGTTAAGATACATATGAGAGAGCGAGAAAGAATTTAAAATCATAAGAAAGGATGAGAATGAGGAGATGCCCAGTAAAATGAGGACAGAAGGCTGTCAAGATATTTATGGATGATGAATAATTGAAAGTAGGTAGGAAAGTCTAAAAAATTAAGGGGAAGATTATAGTATAAGGTATATTATAAGCCCCCTAAAAAATTGACACAGGGCAGGTGGCGCCCCAGCCGGCTGGGTGGAGCTGAGGATGGACCTGCCACCTCCACCCTAGCAGTGTTGGTGCAGCTGCTGGCAGAGGAACCAGCGGGTTGGGGGTGGGGTGGGGGAGGCTCCAGTAGCCTCAGGGGCCAGACAACTACTAGGGAGACACCAGCACCTTAGTGTCTCCTTCCCATTGCCCTTATGGCTAAACAGGGAACCCGGTTTCCTACACCTGGTCAATTTCATGTAAGTTTCCTAGGTCTGGTCAATTACACGGCCTGGCCAATTTGGGGAATGGACTGTTTCATTCATTAATGCACTTGTTCATCTTACCCTAGCTCAAGGGACTGTAGTCATTCTTTGTTACCAAGCCCTGACCTAATGTAACTACAAAAGACCCATGCGACTATATATATCCCTAGACAAAGAACGCAGGCAAAGAGAGAGAGAGAGAGAGAGAGAGAGCTTTCTTCCCAGTTGCATTTTTTCTCTCTAACAGGAGCTTTGGTGTTTTTTCTCTGTATTCTTTTCTGTAAAATAAATCCTGTCTTACCACTGATGTATGGTTGATGGATTCATTCTTAGAATCACCAAGACCAAGGACCTACTGAAGACAAAATTCCAGTATCAACATAAAGGCAGGAATCAAATAAATCAAACACAGGTAGCGCGTCTAGCACAATCAGAGCAGAAAAAAATACTTATTAGATTTAGCAACACTGATTTCCTGGACAAAATTAAAATTATTGGTACTCATGACTAGTAAGATAAAAATCATGAATTAAAAATAAAAGTGTAGCTAAAAGAGATTGGTCAAGAAACTGAGAAGCAAGAGTTGTGAATGTTTAATTGAAAAGCATTCTAGGCTCGGTGTCCGTGGCTCAAGCAGCTAAGGCGCCAGCCACATACACCCAAGGTGGTGAGTTCTAATCCCCAGTCCAGGCCCGCCAAACAACAATGATGGCTGCAACCAAAAAATGACCAGGCATTGTGGCGGGTGCCTGTGGTCCCAGCTATTTGGGAGGAGGAGGCAGGAGACTCGCTTGAGCCCAGGAGTTGGAGGTTGCTATGAGCTGTGATGCCATGGCACTCTACCCAGGGGGATAGCTTGAGGCTCTGTCTCAAAAAAAAAAAAAAAAAAAAGGAAAGCATTCTAATACCTAAAATGGCAGGAAGTGGAGAGAAATAATCTGGGTATACGCAAAATGCCTATATGCCTCTGACCAAAAAAGCCATTTGAGAGAGCAATGAAAAGACTTTGTGCAGGCATACTTGTGAGAACTGGGGCAGAATCCCATGTGGCCGGGTTAGTTGTGGGCCTAACATGACCAAGGCTTTGGCTGGAATAGCATTTCCAGAGATGTCCAGACTGCGTTAAGGAATTAAGGTTGACTTCATAAGGCCAATAAAAAAGCCCTTTGGAAAACTGGCCAGATACCCATCAGTAACCTTTCCTGATCTGTGGTAAG
>CAUYQV010119393.1:0-10658 GCA_963574575.1 Galagoides demidoff
CTGCCACGATACCCAGCTAACTTTTCTGTGTTTATTAGAGACAGGGGTCACACTCTTGCTCAGACTGGTCTCAAACTCCTGAGGGATCCTCCCACCTGGGCCTCCCTGAAAGTTGGGATTACAGGCATGAGCCACCTTGCCATCTTGCCCAGCCCTAATTTCATCATCTTGATTGTAGTTACGGTTTCATGGATATAGATTTGTCAAAATTCATTGCACTGTACATTTTAATATGTGCAGTTTATTGTGTCTCAGTTATGCCTCAATAAAGCTACAAAAAATAAATAAATAAACAAGAAAATATATACATCACGTTTACCTGCTCAAAAATCTCCAAATTTCTGATAAACTTAGAGTAAAAGCTGAAGCCAGACAATGGTCTCCACCTTGCTGCGCTCTTGCCCACCACTTGCTCCTTCACTCAGTCTGTTTCCTGTCCCCTCTTTCTGGTCTCCTCTTCCAGAACAACCCCTCCCTGCTCCCACCTCAGAGCCTTTGCTCTTATTGTTCTTCCTCCACTTCTCACTCTCTCACTTCCCCTGGATTTTTGTCCAAATGTCACTTCCTCAGACCATCCTTTTTTTTCTTTTTGCAGTTTTTGGTGGGGCTGGGCTTGAACCCGCCACCTCTGGCATATGGGGCTGGCGCCCTACTCTTTTGAGCCATAGGCGCCACCCCAGATCATCCTATTTTGATACAGCACCCTGCCACCCTTCCAGTCAGTTGCCCAGCTTGATTGTCAGCCTCCCTGACATCACAGTATATGTTTGGTTTCTATCTTCCCCATTAGAATGTGAGCTCCCATCTGGGCCTGGTGGTTCTCTGCTGCAATTCCAACTACTTGGGAGGCTGAGGTGGGAGGATCACTTAAGGGCAGAAATTCAAGACAAGCCTGGGCAACACAGCAAGCCCTCCAACTATGAGCGCAGGCAATCCACCTGCCTTGGCCTCCCAAGTGCTGGGATTATAGACGTGAACTACCATGCCTGGCTAGTCAAAAAATGTTTAAAAAATAAAAAAATCAGCCAGCATGGTGGCACTCATCAGTAGGCCCAGGGGGCTGAGGCAGGAGGATCACTTAAGCCCAAAAGTTCAAGGCTACAGTGAGTTATGATCAGGCCTCTGCACTCTAGCCTGGGTGACAAAGTGAGACCTCATCCCTAAAAAAAAGAAACGAAAAAATAGAATGTGAGCTCCCAAGAACAGGAATTTTGTCTTTTTTCCCCTCATTGCCCTCTAATTGCCTGATAGATAGAAAATGGCCAGCACTTACTGAAATAATTACCGAATGAATGAATGAATGAATAAAACATGGCTCAGGTCACATACTAGAGAGGGGCAATTAAAGTACAACCTAGATTTACAATACCAGAGAACATAACCTCAACTGCTATGTTACACAGTTCCCCCAGAATGACCCTGCAAAGTGGGTACCATGATTTGCCTCACTTAGCAGAAGAGGAACCAAGTCAGGGAAGAGAAATAACTTACCCCTGGGGTCCCACAGAAAATCCATGACAGAGGCTAACTGACATCTGGATTTGAGTGAGAGTTCAGGAGCAGTCAGACACAGACACATGACTCCAGCCCACAGCAGGAGCGACTGAAAGAAAGAGGAAGTTCAAGAAGCCAGATGCTGACAGTGCACTGCCCATGTGGGCTAACCAGAAAGGCTTCAGGGATAGCTGGGTTCAAACTCCACTCCTGGCTGTTTCATGCCTCTCTGCCTTTCCTCAGAGGCCCTGCTTGGAATACCCTTCACTCTTGACCTATCACATGAGATCCAGTTTCAGCATCACCTTCCCTGAGAGGTCTTTTCTGACCCGTTGGTTTCCTGAACCCAGCTCTACTGTGGTATTTGAATGAATGGCTGGGTGGATGGCTGCATAGCACTTACCTACTTCATTCATTTCATCCAACCATAAATATTTACTAAGTTCCTACTTTGTACCAAGCACTGAGGATACAAGCCTCAGAGCCTGCCCTCAAGGAGCTCGCAGCCTAGGAGACAGCAGACATCATAGGTGGACAAAAGTGCATGTGACCTCATCAGGCCAGACAATGTAGGGCTCCTGAAGGACAGGGATCCTCACTGAGGTCCAAAGTAGGATTAGTTCATCCTTTGAAGGACAAAGGAGGAGTGTTTCTGGGCAGAGGGCTGAGGAAAGGAAAGGTGTTCAGCATGGCTGGAACTAGAGCACCAGTGGAAGATAAGAGAAGGAGCTGAGGGCATCTACAGGGGCCACATACAAAAGAAATTTTTCAAGCTGAACAGAGAGAGGTGGGAGAACATTCTGATGAAGGAATCATTAGGGCAGGATCTCTTGGTTTGGGTAGCACTGGCAGGGGAAGACCCTCCCCTTTTCTGAGGCTCTTTCTGATTCCCAGATTCCCAAGTTCCTCTCTCTCTTCTACTCATGGAGACTCAGACCCTTTCAGGGTTGACTGTGCAAGTGACCAATAGTCAGATGTGATAAAATAGCTTTCCAGTGATTTGTTTAGAACAAGCCGGAATAAACCTGGGTCTTCTCAGATCCAGCCGAGAACAAAAATAACAAACAAGGCATTAGCCTTGTGTAGACTTGGCACCTAGTCTTAGTCTTCCCTGCTGAGTGACCTTGGGCTAGTAATTTAACTTCTCTGAGCCTCAGTTTCCTCATCTGTACAAATGGGCAGAATATTTATTCACAAGGTTGCTCTAGAAAGAGGTGATGATATGCTGAATTTCAACAGTTTGGACTTCCCTGCCATTGCCAATTTGCCAGAAAAAATTAAACTGGTAAGATCCACCCACAGTGGCACAGTGGGTTGATAAACGAGCAGACCAATAGACCAAAGCTGTTTGGAACCATCCAAAACTCCAGCTTCAATGGTCTGGATTTCCAGAAGGCCAACCTGGAAAGAATAGACTGGCTCATGCAGTACCCTAGTCCCTAACCCAACAAGAGCGAACCACAATGTTCTGGTTCTCACGGGACCTGCCTTGGGGTCTCCTCCTTTTTTTTTTTTTTTTTTTTTGAGAATCTCACTCTGTCACCATAGGTAGAGTGTAGTGGCAGACAATGAGTTAAGGCTCACTCTAACCTCAGACTCCTGAGCTCAGACAATCCTCCTGCCTCAGTGTCCCAAGGCTGGAACTAAAGGTGTGCTCCACAATACCATTTTTCCATTTTTAGTAGAGACAGGGTCTCACTCTTGCTCAGGTTGGTCTGGAACTCCTGAGTTCAAGCAATCCTCCCACCTCGCCTTCCTAGAGTGCTAGAATTACAGGGGTGACCCATCGTGCTCAGCCTTGGGGTCCCCTTTTGTGGCATCAGAGGAATAATGAAGGGTGAGACAAACTTATAACCTGGTACAAGCCATGACTCTGAGCCTCAGTCTCCTCAGCTCTAAAATGGGCACACTATGCTCCTATGATTTGTGCTGCCCATGAATCACAGAGAACTGACTGTCTAGCCTCATACATGTTAGTTGTCTGGTCCACAGGTCAACTGCCCTCCTCTAGAATTGCAGTTGGCTGTGTCTGCCCTGCCTCCTCAGTCTGACTGTGTGTCCAAGTCCCTTCTGGGGCCCTGCTGTCCAACACACAGTCATGGAGGAAGTAGTGGGGGCTGTTGAACATTGAACCAGAGGCCCCAGGCCAGGGCCAATGCCTAGGAAAAGGGCAACTGAATGGAGAGGGAGCACCTACAAACCACCCAGGTTCCAGAGTAGTGGTCCCAGATCCAGCATCAGGGACCCCTGGGGAAGCAATAAGGGTCAGGAGGCAAATGCTTCACTTTGTCTCTTAGGGCAGTGAACACTGGGGTTCTTCTTCCCAAATTGTCTAGGAATCCCTTTACCCTGAGATGTAGGGGTTATTATCCCCATTTTACAGAGGAGAAAGTTGAGGCTCAGAGAGAGACAATGACTTGCCCAGATGTTTTCGCTAGGAAGGTCGATAGGACTGCCTGGCGCCCAGTCCCCATTGTGCTGGAGACGGGTCAGGCTTCCCAGTTCTGCCTGCAGCTGCCTGCAGCTGAAGCAGGGGCGGCGCCGGACTAGGGGAGGGCGTTTGGGGTGGGAGGGCCGGGCGGGGCGGCCTTGCGGGACAAACAGCTGCTGGGGCCGCGGCAGGGACCATGGAGGCTGGAGGCTGCCACTACCAGTTTCGGATCGTGCTGCTAGGGGACGCGGCGGTGGGCAAGACGTCGCTGCTGCGGCGCTACGTGGCTGGGGCGCCCGGGACCGCAGAACCGGAGCCAGAGCCTGAGCCCACGGTGGGCGTCGAGTTCTACCGCCGCGCGCTGCAGCTGCGGGCCGGCCCGCGCGTCAAGCTGCAGCTCTGGGACACCGCGGGTCAGGAGCGCTTCAGGTGCAGGGCCTGCTGGAGCACGGCAGGGGTTGGTGTGGGGAGGCGGTCGTGGGAGGGACCCCGTACACGTGCCAACCTCAGCGGTCAAGTAGAGGTCTGGGGTCTCTGTGCCGGGTCCCGGTCTGCTGGGTCGGCCCCTCCCTCGCTGGGTCGCTCATCCTACAAATACTGCAGAGTGGGCCAAGTCCCAGAGCAACATTTGGAGGGGAGGAGACTTGCACCCTGACTCTGAATTCTGGACCTGGGAGCTGAGACAGGCTACGGAGCACAGAGGGGCAGTGTCAGGGAGTTGTCAAAGCAAGAGAGACTGTGTTGGCTTTGAAGGGGAGGGAATAGAGAAGCAAAGACCTGCAGTCAGGAAACATCAGGCCTCCTCCGGGAGTGGAGAGGGAGTCTGGAGAGTCTGTGAATCACATTTGCTTTCTACCTGGGAGCGCCCAGTCTCTTGAGAGAGACAGACATGCAGACAGAAGCACCTGGCAGTTTGTGATGAACTGTAATGGGGTGCAAGGCATTCTGTGGATCCCAGTAGGGAGGAGGTCCTGACTCTGGGGGTGTCTTGAAGGCATAAGTCTCTCTCAACTTCCCTCCCACCTCCCAGGTGCATCACCAGGTCCTTTTACCGGAATGTGGTGGGTGTCCTGCTGGTCTTTGATGTGACAAACAGGAAGTCCTTTGAACACATCCAAGACTGGCACCAGGAGGTCACTGCAACTCAAGGCCCAGACAAAGCGATTTTCCTGCTGGTTGGCCACAAGAGTGACTTACAGAGCACCCGCTGTGTCTCAGCCCAGGAAGCAGAGGAGCTAGCCACCTCCCTGGGCATGGCCTTCATGGAGACCTCAGCCAAAAGCAACCGCAATGTGGACCTGGCCTTTGACACCCTTGCCAATGCCATCCAGCAGGCCTTGCAGCAGGGGAACATCAAGCTGGAAGAGGACTGGGGGGGCATCCGGCTCATCCACAAGACCCAAATCACCAGGTCCCCCAGCAGGAAGCAGCACCCAGGCCCATGCCAGTGTTGACTCTGGGAGAGAAAAGGCTAAAGCAGTGCCAACTTCGAACCTACTGGTGGGATGGGGAGTGCTGGTATCTACCTAGAGGACAGATGATAGAATAAATAGTATCCTGATACAGTCATGCCTGCTGGATTTGGGGGTCTTGGTTCAGTCCCTTTCTATGGAAAAGTCTAAGAGGCCAAGTGTGCAACTTCCTGTCTTTGAGCCTCAGTTTCCTCATCTGTCAATGGGGCTCATAACAGATTCCTCCTCCCACAACAGGGAGGTTGTGGCCATGAATGAGATAAAGGATAGGATGTGCTCACCCAAAGCTGCCACACGGTGAACCGAATGACAGAAGCTGTCATCACCACTCTCCCCTCTTGGCTTCAATGGGGCTGCTCTGGCAGCATTCCTGGGCTTGGACAGTGAGACCTACAGCGTCTGGACGCTTTGGCGCAGGCAAGGACAGGTGTGGGGAACTCCAGTGAACCTGGCTTGAGGCCTCCTTAGTCCTCAGGCTAGGTTAGTCTGGGCCTGGGATTGAGGGGTGCTGTCAAACTCAGGGTTGCTGCCAATGTCCCCACCCCAAGCCCAGGGGCTGAATCTGGATCTGAGAGACTGGTAGGAAAATAAATTAGCAGCAACTATATTGGGTGCACAGTGGACACTATAGTGAGCCACTAAGATCCCCATTCTGGGCTAAGGAACCCGCGTGAACCCTCCTCCAAGCTGCTAGGAGCAATGATGGGGGGGGGGTAAGAGGGGTGAGCATCAGCTTGCATCACTCCCTGGGAAGTGCCCACCCGTTAGGGGTGGCCACATATCTATCTGTTGGGAGAGTTTCAAGGTATTGTCCCAACTCTAGACAACTCTAAAGGTCAACCCAGATTTCATCACTGTCCATGGGATTCATTGAGTACATTGTTGTGACATCACAGCCAAGTTCTCCCTCTGTCCCATCTGCTTCCTCCCTGCCTTCCCTAACCAGGCATCCATCTCAAGAATACCCCCTAAGAAATGTCTCCACATGAATCTCCCTTTCAGAATACACCTTCTGAGAGCCTAATCTACAACAAGAACTCCTGGATAGACAATACATAGGGGGCAATTAGGGAAGATCTCTTGAAGGAGAGGGTGTTTGTGTTGGGTGGAATCTCAGCAGGTGTAGAAGGGGGAATATCATTGTGCCAAGGGGCATAGGTAGGGCATGGGCATTGCCACAGCAAAATGCACAGGCGCTTAACTCACCTTGTAATCTTGGGCCAGTTACTTCTCCTCCTGGGGCCTCAGTTTCCTCCTCAGTAACAGGTAACTGATAATCCCTTCTCCCTAGGGGGTTCTTGGGAGTTTTTTAATCAGGATGAGTTTCTCAGCTTTCTCCCCATGAAGTTGGATTAGGATGCTATGCACTTGGCCCTGCCTCTATTTTTTATTTTATTTTATTTGAGACAGAGTCTCACTATGTCACCCTGAGTAGAGTGCTATGGCATCACAGCTCACTCCAACCTCAAATTCTTGGGCTTAAATGATTCTCTTATCTCAGCCTCCTGAGTAGCTGGGACTATAGGCGCCCGCCACAATGCCTGGCTATTTTTGTTATTGTTGTTAGTGTAGTTGTCATTGTTTAGCAGGCTTGGGGCCGGTTCAAACCTGCCAACCCCGGTATATGTGGCCGGTGCCCTAACCATTGAACTATGGGCGCTGAGCCTGTCTCCAGTTTTTAAAACAATCTCACTTATCCTTGTGACAGTGTTGTTGTGAGGTCAGCACAATTATTCTCATTTCACAGAGAGAAAGGCTGGGGCCAGTGATTTGCTTAGAGCACATTTTCATTCTTTCATCAATTTTTAAAAAATGAACACCTACTCTCTTCTAGTCTTTGGGGATGCAGCTGTGATCATGACAGAAAAGCCCTCCTGGGGCTGACATTCTCATGGAAGAGAGAGAAAAAAATGAGTAAATAAATGAGCTCAATGATTCCCACTTGTGTACATTCTCTGGCAACCACAGGTCAGGGAGAGGGGACTGAGAGTGACAGGGGCTCCGGGAGGGCCTCTCTGAGGAGATGACCTTGAGCTGAGACCTGGAGGAGGAGAAGCCAAGAGAAGAACAGAGATCTGGGCAAAAGGAACAGACACTGTAGGTGGCATCGTACTGGCGGGTTTATATACAGTATATCAACTCAATCTTCACAATAAGCACGTAAAGTAGGTACTATCATTTCATTTTACCAATGAGGTGAAGGGCCCAGAGAGGTTAAATGACTTGCCTAAAGTCCCCCAGCCAATAAGTGGAGAAGGAATAGCAAGAACAGACTTGAGACAAGAAAGGTGCAGGCTCTTTCTAGAAATTCACAGGAGACCCACATGGCTGGAATGGTGGGGAGCAGCAGGTAATGCCCCTGGATCAGTGGCTTCTGCCCTCCCAGAGTCTCTGTTCAGGAGCACAGGCCTAAACTGAAGCCTGTTTGGGAGATAAACAGCTGCTCCAGGGGAAGCTATGAGGCACTCAAAACAATTCCCCAAAATTTGGGGGGTAGGGAGAAAAAGGAAGGGACACGTTCCTCTCTCAAAGAGCTGGGTGGGAGTTGGAGAACCAGTCCCTGAAGGCCAGGCCCATCCAGGGCAGGGTCCACCTCCAGGAAGAGGCAAAGCCTTCTGTCCCCTGCTCCCTTCCCAGAGTGTATAGAATCACACATCTAACTCTCAGCCTGGTTCCCAAATGTAACACAGGATAATAACAGATTCTGGCACACAGGGTTGTGAGAGTCAATGACATGCACATGAACTCTTCCCACATACATGGCTCATCCACTGTGAGCCGTTTCTACTGCCAGTGGCTTATTCCCAACCCCACAGCACTCCAGGGACGTCAGCTATTCTTGTCCAGTTCAGAGACAGGGACCTCCGGTCCAGGGCAGGGAGACTGATGCAGCTGAATTGGTGAACCCAGGCAGCTCAGCACTAGTAATCTTGTCCACTGCCTCTGGCCAGCTTTAGGGAGGGTTCTACCTCACATGCCCCCTCGGTGTGGCAAAACTTCCAGAGACAGACAGTAGGTGGCTTTGATGGGCATGTGCCTGCACAAGCAGGGAGACAGCCCTGCCCAGCCCCCTGTCTGGAGGAAAGGCTGAAAACATCAATGGAGAGAGGGGAAGCAGAGAGGATTGGGCCACCTGGGAACTGAAAAGTCTCTCCCACCACTGCTCAAAGCTAAGCCTCCTCTCCTTTGAGCAGGTCCTGTGGCCCTCCCCCCCTTTTTTTTTTGTAGAGACAGAGTCTCACTTTATTGCCTTTGGTAGAGTGCCATGGCATCACACTGCTCACAGCAACCTCCAACTCCTGGGCTTGGGTGATTCTTTTGCCTCAGCCTCCTGAGTAGCTGGGACTACAGACGCCTGCCACAATGCCTGGCTAATTTGGGGTTGTAGTTGTCATTGTTGTTTAGCAGACCCGGGCTGGGTTCAAACCCACCAACTCTGGTGTATGTGGCTGGTGCCCTAGCCTTTGAGCTACAGGCACCAAGCCGACACTACTCTTGAGGGTCTCAGGCCTGCAGGGTTTCTCTGTGATTCAGAATCTGCATCATCCCAGAAGAATCTTTTTACTTAATTTAATTTAATCTTTGTAGAGACAGAGTCTCACTTTGTCAGTAGTGGGCTGTGGTGTCATAGCTTACAGTAACCTCCAACTCTTGGGCTCAAGCAATTCTCTTGCCTCAGCCTTCCAAGTAGCTGGGACTACAGGCACTGGCCACAATGCCTAGTTATTCTTAGAGACAGGGTCTTCCTCTTGTTCACTGGAATAGTCACTGTAGGCTGCATTGTACAGGATGGTCTCAAACTGGTGGACTCCGGCAATCCACCCTCCTTGGCCTGCCACAGTGCTAGGATTACAGGTGTGAGCCTGGGCACAGGGCCATCGTGGCATAGTTCACAGCAACCTCAAACTGCTGGGCTTAAGCAACTCTCTTGCCTAAGCGTCCCAAGTAGGTAGGACTACAGGCATGCACCACTACGCCTGGCTAGTTTTTCTACTTTTAGTAGACATGGGATCTCGCTCTTGCTTAGGCTGGTCTTGAACTTCCAAGCTCAAGTAATCTGCCTACCTCAGCTTTACAGAGTGCTAGGATTACAGGTATGAGCTACCATGCCTGGTCCAAATCTTTTTTTTTTGACAGAGCCTCAAGCTGTTGCCCTGGGTAGAGTATGATGGCATCATAGCTCACAGCAACCTCCAACTCCTGGGCTCAAGCGATTCTCCTGCCTCTGCCTCCCAAGTAGCTGGGAATACCGTCTTTGTTGTTCTCGGGCCCAGGCTGGATTCAAACCCGCCAGCTCAGGTGTATGTGGCTGGCACCTTTGCCACTTGAGCCACAGGCACCGAGCCCAGATCTTTTTAAAGTAAAGATTTGGACCTGTACAGTGGCTCACACGTGTAATCATAGCGCTTTGGGAGGCCTAAGAAGGAAGATTGTCTGAGGCCAGGAGTTCAAGACCATCCTAAACAAGACCTGTCGCTACAAAATAACAGACAAGTTTTTATAGACAAATTTTGTCTACAAAAAAATAAGAAAAATTTGCCATGGTGTGGTGGCACCTTTAGTCCTAGGTATTCTGGGAGGCTGAGGCAGCAGAATCACCTGAGCCCAAATGTTTCACTCTGTTGTCCAGGCTACAGTGCAGTAGCCTGATCATAGCTCACTGCAGCCTCAAATGCTCAAGTGATCCTCCTGCCTCAGTCTCCTGAGTAGCTACCACATTCAGCAAATTTTTAATTTTTTTGTAGACATGGGGTCTCACCATGTTGCCCAGGCTGGTCTCCAACTCCTGGGCTCAAGTGTTCCTCCCACCTCAGCCTCCCAAAGTGCTGGGATTATAAGTGTGAGTCACCAAGGCCAGCCTACTCTCAGAGTTTTAGAAAAGGTTAAATGAGAACTCTTCCTGTATAATAATAGTAACTCTTCCTTGCTTCAAGTACTTATTATACAGGAAGAGTTCACAAAATGAAGTCCCCATCTCATTTCCCTGAAAGTTTCTCTATTAAGAATAGAATAGGGCTCGGTGCCTGTGGCTCAATCGGCTAAGGCGCCAGCCATGTACACCTAAGGTGGTGGGTTCGAATACTCAGCCCGGGCCCACCAACAACAATGATGGCTGTAACCAAAAAATGGCCAGGCGTTGTGGCGGGCGCCTGTGATCCCAGCTACTTGGGAGGCGGAGGCAGGAGACTCGCTTGAGCCCAGGAGTTGGAGGTTGCTATGAGCTGTGATGCCATGGCACTCTACCCAGGGGGATAGCTTGA